>JAUELF010145067.1:0-15014 GCA_031471495.1 Clinocardium nuttallii | reverse complement strand
ATTTTGATTTTTAGACAGGAACTATTGGCGGTACGAGATGACCGACATGGGTATTAGCTGGCAACAGTCAGTTCATTTTTAAAAAAATATTACACAAATCATCCACTTTCATCGACAGTATGTACGATCTGAACCACCAATACATCTCTCTGAAGCCGAGATGATGTTCAGAAATGGAGAGCTGGTGTAGAAAGACAGATGTGAAGTAATTGAATGCCGATATCGTAAAACACTAGTCTAGATTCCAGTCTCAAAAAGATGCGTCGTTTCGGAATTCGCCTACTCTAGCAATTGGCTCTAACGAGCCCCTTGCTAAAACAAAAAGGTAGAAAGTAATATTACAGCCCTGAAATATCCTGAAAGAAAATGGACTCCGAATTCTGAGAAACTTAAATGCGACATGCCTAACACAAGTATCAGAGATTCCCATTTCCTTGCCAAGTTACGATGGCCACAAATACAAGAAAGTGCAGATCGACGCGGCAACGAGGATCAAGTATCGTCAATAGGCAGACATAACAGAACAGAACTAATTAGGAATCTAGAATCTGCGAGACAGCCTAATTCCAGCCCCCGGATAACGAGATCGTTCCAACCCTCAAACAAAATCGAAAGCCTACAGGCAGCAGAATGGAATGATGAACACTTAACAAGGGCAAACCGGCAAAATTGCGAATGCAATGAGGTACTATCTGAGATATCTACACAAGTATTTGTAGTGTAGTAATACTCATAGTCGTATAAGGAGTAGTTACTTGGATATTTCTTACACATTAAAAATATAATAACAATTGAACAATACTGTTCTACTTTGCCGCGCCGTGGACCGCATCGGTGGTATACTAATAGATCCTCCGCATTTTGGTGCTAAAGATCGCTGGTTCGATTACCGGCCGGGTCATATTAAATATTTAAAAAAAATGGTAGTTTACATCCGTTGCGCCTATGGATGTGGGGGTCTCGCTATTGTAAGGATCGGTAGAACAGTAGTACTTACCTGTTAACCCTTTCCCTCATACGACAGTCCTGCAGCAGACGACTTTGAACATATTTTGTTAAAAAGAATAGAAAATCTTTATAATTGAATGGATAACCTATGACTAAAAGTGGTAAACATTGTGGCAAAAGGAGAAATTGCTCGTTTTGAATTGCTTTTTTGTTTTATGTTGTCAAAAAGACGTCTGCCGCAGAGGCGCCAGATGAGGGAAATGGTTAAACGCCGTGATTTATCTTAAAAATTGATTGATGCTCTTAATGAACTCATCCGAGACAGAAGTAAACTTTTAATGAAAGCTCATTTACAAAATGTAACTTGACTTTCTTTTAAGTTATTTAAACAGTTATTAGTCGATGGGTCTTAGTAATGATAGTAACTGACATGAGCCGTCTCGTGAGAAAGTCAACATTGTGGACTCTGCGTAACGTATCGACCCGGATCACTTACATCACGCCGTGCAGGCTAACCCGGACAGACATTGTTCGCCTCCTGTGGATTTTCTGTTTCAAGAATCATAACTCTATACTTCTATCCCCCTGAGGACAGTATGTGTCGGCGCGGATTGCGCTGATCTGGGTCGATACCTTACATAGAGGCCATTATGTTGGTTTTACCGCGGTCCGGCTCAATGATTATGAACTTTTCACAGACTGTTGTTTTGTGTTGGTTTCCTTGATTTGAATTTGTGGAACGGATCACGCTGTCAAATATGTAAACAGAATAATTATAGAGAACATTTGTGACAAAAAATATCACTATTACGTATTCGGATTACAATCATTTCGATTAGCATTGCCTGTCATCCGAGCAGTTCACCAGGCAACTGTCGTGGTTAGGGTCAATGTTGAGTGCCCTCGTCCTGGTTAGTTTACCCAAGGTGCATGCATGAGCAACGCAAGTGTCATAACTGACTATCTTAAAAAAACGGCGTTGAACTTCAATAAAGCAAAACAAAATAATGTTTCATTCCGTCTTCTATCCGTGCAAATTAGCTTGCTCTAATAATCCCTTAAATAAATGAATCTTATTGTGCGGACACTTTCAGGGTGTTTTCATTTCAAGTGAATGCTTAATCGGATGATCTTACCATTTCAATTCATTAATTACCTTTCCATTTTTGAATAACACACATGTAGCCAATGATGAATCATTCGTTCACACATGTAGTCCATGATGAATCATCCGTTCACACATGTAGTCTATGGTGAATCATTCGTTCACACATGCATGAGTAGCATTAACTTCATAAAACAGACTTTCGACTATTCCTGCAAGAATTATCAGAAAGGAGAAATTGCTTTTGATGAACAATCCTTCTTTTTAAAAGCATCTTTTATAACAGTTACTATCTGTTTGCAAGTTTGTCTTTTCTATTACATCTTCGGCTGGTACTGTCAACTTAATCGGAACGAAGTTAAACACCACATAGTATAAGGGTTTAACGAATGAAGATTGATTGCTAATTAATAAATGACGACGGCGAAAAGAAAGCAGAAAACAATTCGATAATTTATTACACACATTCATTTTACAAGACACGTTCATAACAACATTTAAATAAAACAATATTTTAATTCGCAAAGCATTAAAATAAAACCCTCGTTCAGTCTCCATAAGTGTATAGTTGATTAACCGGATGAAGAGGATCATGGTTTAAGTGTAGAATAAGATCATATCAAATTATCTACACATGTTTTCCTTTCACTATCAAACTAATAACAACCAATGCAACTTGTAACATAACTTCATTCAGTTGTTTCGGTCAAGCTGTTTGTGATGTTATTGTTTTTAAACCAGAAGAATAAAGAAAATTAGAACAACAAGATTGAGCCAATGAGCGTTAATGTTCAGCACTGTGAAATCACGTTATACGTGCCATACCCATACAGTTTGCAATGCCTTTCACTTACAAATAGAACCAAAAAGCATTTATATAATTGAAGCAAAAGCTCAAAGCGTAAGTTCATTTTTTGCAGCGGATCCTAATTTCTTCATTTCCAGATTTATAAGTAAAATAAAAATAATAATCAAAGACCTGTGACCTCAACCTTGATGTATAAGATCTGGCCATTATGGCCTTAAGCTCTTAATGGTGGAACTGATTGTTGTTAACTCAAACTTTTCCAATGGATTCTTATAACCCTTTAGCTAGTTCGATATTAAATAGTTGAAATGCGGCAAAGGACAGTCAACCATGAGATAATTGCGACCATTGAAGATTTACATTACCTTACACAAGCTGATCTGGATCTACACTGTTCGCTTCTTAGTCAAGCAAGCATTCAGAAGCCTCTGACATACAGTGAACATTCAGAGTTAATTGTACCGATGTACAATTTGATCATTTTCAACATTTAAATGTTGCGCGAAATTAAAAGAAAATATAGGCGTACAAGCTAAACAATGCTGTGCAGTGATTGATAGAGTGCGAGAAAAGTTTATATCGGTAAGTTTTGTGTCATTCTGCGAAAATTGTTTCCCTCTAAATAAAATGGCAAAATAATACAGCTAAAGTGAAAAAAAAATGAAAATGAAGAAAAAAAATCAACAATCACCTGATGTAATACAAAAAATAACATTAACAGCTTCTCTATGCGCACAGTATATTTATTAACTCCTCTGTATTTCTGTAATTTATTAATTTATTAATTTCCTATTCAGGTAGACACTGTTTGAATATATCGGAACAACGTACAACACTAAAATTGTATTCGGATTTCGAAAAACATCAATTAATTTAGTTCAAGTTATGACCAGGATAAAGTAATCGGATGCCCTCGGCTATAATCGTAAACCTAGTATAGGAGCTAACCTTTTTTTAAATTAGTAAATTAAACATCTTTAGTTTAAATTTTGAACAGAGAGTAAATGTAAATATAATTGAAAGTCTTTTAAAATGCTTGCCTGTGTATCCAAAATGTCACATAAACGACTTAGTCTCAGTTGAATGTTATAATTGACAGATGACCGGTCAATTACAACAACCAACGTTTGAGATTTACGCTATATTGTCGAAAATAGTATCAAACAGCTTGTCAGTATAACGTCAATATGTCGAAATATTAGCCGAGAATTTCCGAATACAGGTCACACGATATCACCATGGCAATATTAATTCAGATACAGTCTATGGCATTTAAGGTCAATCATAATATTTCTCTGATTATGTCGTTGTCGTCTAGAAACCTCGTCCTGAGAAAGCTCGTGATGGTGAACCGAAACCAGAAGTAACTGGAGTAAAGCGGGTGGGGTCGAATACAGGCGCTGAAAAGAAATGAAAGGTTGTATAATTTGTACAAATCGAGCAGGTTGAAACGTAACATGTACATGCTTTTCGACCATTATTTAGAAAGAGCATTGAATTATATCCCGTTAAACATAAAGTTTCAAACAGTAAGTTTTATCCACACATAATTCCACATTATGACATCTGCGTTATGTGTCGACCAGATCAGCATGAGCTGTCCGCGCAGACCGATCCGTGCCGACACATTCCGCCTCAGGGATAAATAGACTTCAACTCCAATGACAGTGTGTTGTCAAAAGGCCGACCGGTCTTCAACTCCAATGACAGTGTGTTGTCAAAAGGCCGACCGGTGTCAACTCCAATGACAATCCGTTCTTGCCCTGTTCGTTTCATTCCCGTTTCAGAGTTTTGACATAAAACATCAACAGCAAAAAAAGCGATACTCCAACTACACACGCATCAAACTCCGAGTTTAAGGCAAATTATTAATTCCTTTCTCTGCCGAATTTCACAAAATAGACTCTTCCAAGTTAAACATTGGATCATTCAAGATTTCGTCAAACAGGAAATTTGCTAAAATTTAATATCAAAGTTGCAAACAATGCAGATTTCAGCTTGTTACGAGCTGTCTCACATGAGTCTGATTTGTTTTCTAAAGCCTTTAATTATCTTTGGCAGCTAAAAGGTTCTTGAAATTAACAGATAATTTGTTTTGGCATATGATTAAAACTCTTAAATACAACCATATGGTAGTTTGTGACACGTGTATATCAAGGGCTTAATGCAAAACGGGTGTAACGACATCTTGTTAAAAATGCAGTTACAACCGTTATGCATGAAACCAACTATATATTAACCGTCGAGGACAAAAGTACAAGTTGGCATTTCTTAACAATGTAGGTTCATATCAGCCTGTCCATATACGGATCTTTATCTAAACTATTCACAAAAGTCCATAAGTTAGCTAGGAATCCACGCTAATTATACAGAATGTTTGTAATAATTGTCTGAAACAATTGATGTGAGTTAACGAAATGTGTAGATTTAGATCAGATAGTACTAATATACACTTGCCGAAAATGCCATATTATGATATTCCTTAAACACTGTTGAATTATTGTTAGAGGCTTTTAAGGGATATTGTAATTCTAGATATGTCTACATTGGAAACATATACGTTTATAATAAATGTGTTTTAGCTTAGAGAGTGTGAGTTGATACATATTTGAAAACATTGTTGAAAGGGAGGGGGTTTCTTAAAGGTATTCATGAAGTTGCGTTCAATAGTGTAAAGCCTGTATATAATACCTGAATGATTCTTTTACCCGTAGCGAAGCGTATTAACTTAACCGTATCGTGCCAAACCAACCTGACGGTATATGCACTAAGTAACAATTCAAATCGGGCAAATAAATGCATTCAAACCACGCTGAGACTTAGGGACATTACTTGAAAATAAACCTTGTGACGGTAGGTTTTCGTGTGGCGGCGATACTCAATTATTGATACCATCATGAAAAATTGTGTAGGGAAAAGAGAAACATCTTAGTACGACCTATATTTTACTTTCCATCAAATGTTGTAATTATTTAACCGTTGTTTATATATTCTTACCTGATGATCCGAAACCGCCCGGGGAACCAAAACTGGAACCAAATCCTCTCGGGGAACCAAAACTGGATCCAAATCCTCTCGGGGAACCAAAACTGGAACCGAAACCGGTCGGGGTACCGGTCGGGGAACCAAAACCGGAACCGAAACCGGTCGGGGTACCGGTCGGGGAACCAAAACCGGTCGGGGAACCGAAACTGCTCGGGAAGCCGCCAGCGCCCCGGGCACCAAATCTACCAGGGCCACCAAAACTGGCGAAACGGCTCATCCTGCTGTCAAAAGCTGGTCCAAACCTTGACCCTCCTCCTCCAATAGCTGGACCACTTCCGCCGAACCTACTCATTCCACCCATTCCACCCATTCTGCTGAATCGGGGATCTGATCCAAATCTTGGCTCCATTCGCATGCCACTGAAGTCGCCTCCACCTGGAGCCATTCGGCCCCTTCTTCCCATATCACCGTCAAACCCACTGAATCGTCTGCCGCCCATACTCATGTCGCCTGCTCCACCGGATGATCTGTTGAATTCACCGCCACCCATTCCACTTCCACTTGAAGCACCGGCATCACGACTTCCCCTCATATCTCCTCCGAAACCTGCCATGGAGCCACTTCCCATGTCCGAGCTGCCCATAGAATCAAAACCACCTCCCATCGGGAAACGTCGAGATCCCGATCCCATATCGCTTCCTCCAAAGCCCATGTCCCGCATGCCGCCTCCCATACCACTTGATCCCATATCACGCATGACGCCTCCCATACCACTTGATCCCATATCGCGCATGCCACCTCCCATACCTCCACCACGGCTTCCCATCGAACCAAAGCCTCTGTCCATCATTCCGAAGTCACCGCCTAGTCCAGTTCTTCTGTCCATTGGAGGCATTCTCCCGAAGTCAGCTCCACCGCCCGTTCTTGAATCTCCGCCCCTTGAGCCAGTGCCCATTGATGTCCCGCGGTCCCTTGCACCCATTCCCCTTATATCGCCACGACCCATATCACGAGGTCCCATATCTCTTCCACCGAATCCTCTGTCCATACCCATAGGACCTCGCATTCCCATAGGACCGCCCATTCTACCATCCATAGAACCCATAAAACCACCCATTCTGCTATCCATGGGGCCCATAGAGCCGCCCATTCTGCTGCCCATAGGACCGCCCATTCCTCTGTCCCTTGGATCACGCATTCTCCCGCCCATACCACCGCCCATACCACCGCCCATACCACCGCCCATACCACCGCCCATACCACCACCAATACCATCGCCCATTCCGCCTTCCATCCTACCGCCCATCCCAGACTGTCTCCCTGAACCAAACCCACCCATAGTGTCGCTATTACCCATTCTACCTTGGCCTCCTGAAGCGGATGGTGATCCACCACCGAGAGAGCTCAAATCTGGCACACCGCCTCCTTGACTGGATGAACCTCCACTCGATACGGATATGCTTGCCAAGTCTGGTACACCACCCCCTTGTGAACTGCTAGAACCACTACTGCTACTACCTCCCAAATCATTTAACACTGCACCAAGCTCTGGTACACCACCATGGGAATGTGAAGATATTTCAGACAAATCTGTTATTTGTGATCCCAAGTCTTGAGTCTGGCATGATGCGAGAGGCAGTAATACGAAAAGCGCGACCGAAGAAAATAACATCATTATTTCCGTTTATTAAACAGTTATTTCGAAAGTTTATCCAAGTTTACTTTTATATAAGTATATATTTATTTTAAACTTCAGTTGTCCACAAGTTATTGACACTTATTGCAGGTGTTCGTAACTGCCACCTTTATAATACAGATTAACTGTATCAACGTTGTTACGTCGTTATCGCGCTTCAATGTGACTGCTCAGTAGAAAGAGTTTACGTTTTATACTAGCTGGGAGAATACGTGAACATTAAGTGACGTAAAGCGGCGAGTTGACGCGAGATCGTTTATCGTTTTACCCTTTCATAATTACCGTTTGTCTTCAAATTAAACTATAATAAATGAACGTTTACTTTTGATAATATAAAACGCAATAAAAAATGTGCAGAAGTTGTTCACATTTGATAATAACTTAAAATGGACTTAATAAGCTTTACGTGAGCTGTAAAAAACGTTGTATTTCACGTCAAATTTAAATTGTGTTTCATACAAACGCTCAGGGGGAAGGATGAACAGCCATCAATCAACGTTAAGACCTATCGAATGAGACAAAAGAAAGGGCGCTCGTTATAGTACGTCATTTATTGATAGCACGTGCGTAGCAAGTGTATTAATTAAATGTTGGGTCATTCTTGTGCAACAATCCTACAGAGCGGGAGCGGCACGAATATTTATGAGTGCCATATAAATTCTGTTTTCCAATAGTTTAATTCCGTGTGTTTTCACTTACACTTGAAACAATAACTTAAACTTATGTTTCTTATATTTGTTCTTTTTCATTAGCCTCTTATTCTTCCTTTAGTTTTATATTATGCCATTATTCTAATAACATTTTACAATACGTTGTTTGGTCCCGTCTTGGTATTCTCTGTAGCTCCTTTCAAACACAATCTATATAGGGCCAATTGTTTACTTTTTAACTACTTGACTTTCCAAATGAGTTTTCTATATGACTTTCAAGTATCATATAAGAACAAAATGAAAGATGCTATGCCTTCTTTTTTATTTGACTTTTTTTAATCTGACAGATACATCCTTACAGTGATATATGTGCTGACTTGGAAAATAGATTAAAGTGTTAACGTGTAATAATTAAGGACAGCAATTCGTTGATTTCCATTGAACTAGTAAAAGAATTCTTTGAAATGATCTGACCCATACAAAGTAACGCTTTGCCCAATTACATGCAATTTAAACAAATACTTTCATTTGTAAATGGAAAGGTGTTAACATCAGTGTAATGCAATTGTATCTATGCAGTATCCGTTTGGATGTTTAGCATGCTTAGCATGAATGTAAAGACAGGCCGTTTTCATCACACATATACACATACACATATACATATACACATACAGATATACATATATATATACATATACACATACACATATACATATATATATATATACATATACACATACACATACACATACATTGTTTATTGAAACCGGTCGGCATTTGGAGTTTCCGAAAAGAGCTGGAATATTCCGATAGAATATTCCGATTGTAGAAGACGAATTACATGTATTAAATACAGACAAGAAAGACAATTATATAGTTATGCTTGGTATAATTGAAGACAGGACTTCCTGAATTATGTAAATCGTATGCAATGTTTAAAAGATGACAAAATAAAAAGCTTCTTTTTTTTCGTTAATGAAATAATGAAACACGAAGATAAAGAATAATCTTAAATTATATTTATATAAGAAAACACAACTCAAATAGTTGATGTTATTGTATTTTGCATATTTTACAATTGACCGGAGGCCTTTATTTACAAATAAATTTTGAATTTTATACGGTATAGATGTAGATTTATGTCAATGTTATTTAGCAAAACGTTAATTTATTAACGACTGTAATATGCTTTAAGAACAACGTAACACGCACTGGGACATGGACTGATAAATGTGTGAATATCGGACATTCTGATCAGCCTGTGTATCAGATTATGTTAACAAGCGTAGACTATGATCAGACTAAGCAGATCGATACGATGGTCTAAACAAACACGTCACGCACCTTCTTACACCTTCTTACACGGAAGGACTCGAATGACGCTTATAGTTCAGCTACTCAAATCCCAATATACCCATTGACCTGCTACGCCAATGTTTCTACTTATAACTTGTGATACTCAAATCCCAATATACCCATTGACCTGCTACGCCAATGTTTCTACTTATAACGTGATGATGGCTCTACCTATCGTTCTGCCTGTCTGATTGGGTCACCGGGGAAAAGACGAATGATATCGCCAGGCCCTTTAATGTCAACCTAAATCAAGAGGTGACGTATCTACACTACATACATTCAGTTAACAACGACACTAAACATTACGTGTTATTGTGAAAAGTATTTGACCGATGACTCGAAAAAACGGTGAATGTAGGATGTTCGTAAAAGTTTCTATATCTCTCTGTAAAAAACAAGCCATGGACATTCATGAAAGTACCGTTTTTGTCTCGTGTCCAAGATGAGAGGAACGATTGTTGTATTTCTAGAACGCGGTCAATCACATTTCACAATAAAGTCCTTGGTAACTGACCTTTACGCATGTCGAATACCCAAAATGAAAGTTCATTTCGAAAGATTATTCGTCATATAAACACGTTATTTGACGTCTCTGGAATGATCATGTTTCGGTGTTGATATCTAACACAGTGTATGCACTTTTTAAGCTCTCGCGTTTTTTTACACATGAGTCGTCCCGCGAGAAAACCAACAGTATGGCCTTTGCGCAATGTATCGATCCAGTTCAGCCTGCGCAATCCGTGCAGACTGATCCGGGCTGAAACATTCCGTCTTAGGGGGATATAGCTATAGAGTAATGATTCCCGAAACAGAAAATCCACAGGAGGCGAAAAATGTCTATCCGGGTATGCCTGTGTGGCATGTTTAGGTTGATCCGGGTCGATACTTTTACGCACAGTCCACACTTTTTTTTTTGCGAGACGGCCTACACATTGATTATTGCCAAGCTACGCCCCTGTAAGCATTGGTTAATTAGCAGAGGACGCGACTCATTTGCACTTACTTGTCAGAGGATGTTTTGAACACTTGTTCCGGAAGTCGATTAATGTCAAGGTTCTCACAAAGCACTTTGGCCAAGGTCACTTTCCTTACTTCCGTAAGTTGGTCTATAATTAGATAGACATGAACAGAGTTAAATATATATGTAATATGTTAATTAAGATTGAAAATGTTCGGTGGTTAACACTTTGCAACTGTCAAACTAATATTACTCTGTTAAAGCGCTTCTTTATGTTCTATTAGTATGCCTTCATTCATATAGCTTTCCAAGGTTCTTGCCTAATTGTTTTCAAAGTCGACTGCTATGCAATTGTTTTACACAATCACGTATGTTATGTTATGTTATGTAAATATGTTTGTACGATGATGATCTGTTTTTAGATCAAATCAATAAAGTTCTGTTCTGTTCTGTTCTGTTCTGTTGTAAGTTGGAAATGATTATATTTAAATCAACGTTCATGAATAAGTGTTCTGTTCCCGTGATATAATAGAAATACCGTTAAAAACAGCGTTAAACAACAATTAAAAAACCCCAACAACTTATTGATGAAGCGTTAGATAGTTTTAGACGACATTTGCTAATAGTATGGACCAAGATCAGCCTGTTTGTTTGTACGTAAGATACCACCGCGTTCTATGAAAATCATTCGTTATAAATAACATTGCAACAACGTGTCAAAGGTCATGGCAGATTATGCCGTTTGCAGGAATTCATCGGAATGAAGGCTGAAGGTGAACTGGTTGATTTTCTATATGTTGTAAAAAGTTAAGAGCTATATCACGGACATACCTTCAGAGAATCCAACCGTCGAGTCGGACGTTTCATACCAGAAGCGGTCTCCGTGTTTTATGTTGGAGAACTGTTTTCCCAGAATACACGATAATGTGGGGCCTGCTAGGGAGCCAGTGTTCGGTGTCTCGGTCACCAGTCCTGTAAACAGGTCAACATCCTGCGGGTCGCTTTTATGAAATAATTAAGATTTTCGTTCATAAAATAATTCAAATTTTAGTTTATAAAATAATTCAGATTTATATTGAGTAATGAAATAATTTAGATCTTTGATGAATTAATTTTGATTTTTTTAAAACTCTTTTGCTGGCAGAGGCAATTAAAGGCTTTTGGTAACAATGCTGATTCGGGTGATTCGGGTGATTCAGGTGAGACAGATAAACGAGCTGTTTCTCCTGAAATATGTATTGTATGTCAACTAGACATTACATTTTACCACCTTCTCCATTGGACGAAAAACAAAAAGGTCCAATTGTTAACATGTGAGAATCGTCTAAAGTTATGTAATTCGATAGTGAAATTGTTAAAAAATACTATCATAATGAAATATCTATATTATTACGAACTTCAACAAATTTATAATTTCTTAAGGCTTGTTAAGTCTCCAGGTAGCAGACATCGAGCGTGGTTAATATAAGCTGAAAGCTTGTTTCACAATTAATGTAAAATAAACACGTTTAAACTAACAAAATGAATCGGAACAAAGCCGACATAGTCACGAAACCAACGGCGTCTACATATTACACAGCAAAAAAGGCTAAGTGTTGTCTTCTTTGGGATCGGAAAATTTAAGATCTCTCTCGACCTTCGTATCAATTGTTCACGCCCCTCGCAGTACAATACCAAATCCAGTATCGCTAAGTACTGCAACATAATATTCCCTATTTAAGGTTTGTTTTCGCAGAGCTAAACATAATGGAATGTAACTTACGCATACACACTCTTAAGCACGTCCACGGTATCCGAGTCGTGCGTTGTACCGACAAGATCGTCCCATGACGATACAGCACCGATACCACACACTGTATCGCGATACTCAGTGTATGCAGGGGTGCCCCACTCGCGTCCGCGCTGGATGTTCAAAGTCGCCAAGTCGAAACTATCTCCCGCCGAGTCCTCGAATAACTTGTTGCGGGCGGCGTCCTCCATATATCTGTAAATGATCAAGTTGAGTTTAAAGCAGTTTTCGACAGTATTTTCAGTTATATCCAGGTTCACATGTATATCGGTGATTGAGGTTCGTCTGCTGAAGCATCCTTTTAAGACATGGCTCAATCAGTTTGCTTATGTCAAATAGCTGCACACAGAGACATATGAAATACACTTATATACAACATTCAAATATAATCCGTTAACTTCATTGCAATGAATACAGTCAACGTGAATAAGTAATTATTCTAAATATATGTTTCTAATGAACGTTATAACAATTTTGTTCGCGTCCATTATTAAACTATCAGATACAAATTAATACAGACGGGTAAAGTAAGACCTCGCTTATATTTTAGATATAATAGGGATAGGCTGCATTCATTCAATTTATATTATCTTCCTAAAATGAGTAATTCCGAATGAATAATCGAGATAGTCAGACGCTTGTTATTTTTAATAAAGCGCTTGAGGAACAAGGAATATGATACGCGAGATTCTCGCCATTCGCATTCGAGATTTCGGACAATCCGACGTTTGACAAACGTTAATGCGACATGCGTCATTCGTCTTCCACCAATGGACTAAGTCTATGTGGAAAAGCAGCCAGTTTCTTGGAAAGATTGTTGTATATATATATTTACCGGTCAGCATGTGGGCAGTTAGTGTACCCCAGAAATGTCGCGACCTCGTCAATGCCGGCATAGTTGTGTTCAAACAGGACAGAGGGTAATAAATACACGTCCTCGGAATCCCAGGTGGTCTCGTTTGTTACAGCGTCTGAACTATTCACAGTGGAAAGATTGAATTGCGCTGGCAGTAGGGAGTGACCGAACCTGTATAACAAAGGAATACATCAAGTCAAGTGTCAGGAGATTTGTTGTTTCTCTATTTCACATACAGAGTTGTATTACGCCATTTTCTCTGGGAAAGGTACAAGAGGAAATTATGCTTTGAGCGAGAAAACCAACAGTATGGACTCTGCTGCGTAAAGTGTCGACCATGATCCGCCTTAGCATGCCGCGCAGGATAACCCGGACAAACACGTTTAGCCTCCTGTTGATTTCCTGTTTCAGGAATAATTACTCTATACACCTATCCCCCTGAGACTGAATGTGTCTGCCCGGATCAGTCGGTGAGGACAGGACAGTCTGATCTGGTCGATATATTTCGCAGGTGCCATCATGTTGGTTTCTCGCGGGACGGCTCCTTCGAGTCAAGTTATTCAAATTGCGGTAGTGTGGGGCTTGATTTACACGCCATTCATAAATTACAATGTATGTCTAACTTGTGTTATTTACTTTTTTTTTAGAACCTTCTTGACAAGAAGAGATTTTGCTTAACTTGAGCAATTAATCCCTTTGCCACAATGTTTACAACATCTATGGATGATGTTATCAATATGTTTCAAAGTCATCTGCTGCAGAATTGTTGTATATGAGATAGAATTAAACAAAACTATGATCAAGAATTATGTTTGGCTGTTTACGTTGTCTTTTACCCATCGCCGTAATATGTCGTCAGAAAGTAATCCCAATGAAATAAACAGAAAATATGCTTATTTAAATGTGAGATCTATGATACATGTATATCTCAATGGATGAACATCACAAATTGTGTTCGCGCCTTTATGCATAGCAACCACTCTAACTAACTAATACTTATTTCGTTCATACTCGGAATCAAAGAACTCTCCTCTATATACACACTACAAGATACAAACTATTTTAATAAATAATTGATTGGGGTTTAACGTCGCTTTCAACTTATTTTCATTCATACCACTGCGGCCAGTTCACCTACACATATCTTTCTTGGCTTTCTTACACCAATACTTCATGCAACATTCTTTTAATTTTAATAAGTAACTGGAGAGATTTGTTTTCGTTTTCATGGAGATATGGAAAAAACAACCTGATCACTCAATATAAACTCGCGAAGCGGTTTCATAGAATGTGTGATCAGGTTTTTTTTTCCATACCCCCATGAAAACGAAACGAAATCTCTCCATTCCTTCTATTTAAGCATTAATATTGCTATTACAGTGAGTAATAAAACATAATAGTATTTTACAACCTTATTTTCCATAATAAAGCACGTCAAACATTAGTACTATTTTTCATAGGTTTTCTAGATCTCCAATAAAGAATTTATATAACGCGGACGAATATTAAAGATGATGTAATTTCAAGTTCCTAGATCCCCATCTCACCACACGATGTGTATGTGCCTAAACCAATCAAACTGCAGTATTTGAAAAGTAGTACCGATCGCCAAGGTTAATTTTGTTATGAGGTTAAGAAAAAAATATCTCAGCCAATCACAGACAAGCAATAGTGGTGAATACAAACAAAACTAAAATAATACAGTATAGTTATTCTTACCTAAAGGCTATCGAGAATCCGGAGTAGATAGAGGCGTCAAGGTCCGAGTTATAACTGTAGTCAGTGGATACCTCATACTCCGACAACGTATCAGAGGTCATTACTACGGGCAGAAACTCGCTGAAAATAAAGAAAGTTGTAGAA
>JAUELF010145066.1:0-25259 GCA_031471495.1 Clinocardium nuttallii | reverse complement strand
ACCACACTCGCAGAACAGGTTTCGGAGTTGTATGACAATGAGTTGACAGATGCATTTGACGAGCTGGAAACTAATCGTTACAACGACTTGGAAATAGTAGACTATTTGTTGACGGCATTTATGGTAAATGATATCTGATTTATTTGTTTGGCGGTTGATTCAAGGATGTGTAGTTGATAAACTATATATAATAAAATCTTACTACATACTGTAGTGATATACTCTGCATGTAACGCACTCACAATATAAATAAAACTGACAGAGAACAATTTGGTTTTGTATATTACTCTTTTTTCGTGAGAATGTATCTACTTGCTTAATAAACCTTTAATATGATCAATATTCAGAGTGTGAAAGGTAAAACAATTACTAAGACTTAAGGGTATATTTAATATAAGTGGCATTCCGTGTTACTCACTTACGAACATGCAGTAGCCTAAGCTTCCAACCCCATTAACTCTTTATCACATCTCAAACAAACTGGACGTTATAGGTCATGAAATAATAACAATAGAAGTAATTCAATGTATTATCGGTTCGTTGTATCATTATCACTATATATATATACTTATTTTTGTTTTAAATTCAAGTAACACGTTCCCTCAGTTGTGAATGTTATCAATGTATCAATGTGCTTTTCGTATTCCCTTCCGCCTAGTACACCTAGTACAGTGGATAATGTAAGTGTATACATTAATATCTATTTCAGAATATCTATGAAGAGTGTAAAAGGATAACGACTGACGGCTTCTTTGAAAAGATTCAAGCGTGTATTGAACATTCGGATGTGGTAAGTTTAATATGTAGGTGTGGCAAAGCTTGATTAATATACAGAAAATCAAATTTATATTCTATATTTATATATGCATATTGTCCATTACATTGGAACAGTATTTTGCCCATAGGAAACCAACTGATAAGGTTGAGCCAAATGAAGGAGAAAGGTATACTAGCATGCATCAATACAATTCCATTTACATGTTTAGTGTTTGTTAGAATACTTGTCGTTTCTAACCAGAACATGAGAACACTAAGCAAACAAACATCATATTTGGGTTATCAAGACCTTTGATAAATATCTTTTGAAAGTCGTAGTCGAGTTGTTAGAGATGTAACTGACAGACAAAGATCGTTCCTTTTGTCTTTCAGTATTGTTTCGAATCACATCACAAGTATTCATTTTAACATCATTACATGCAAATACTCGTATATTAATCAAGTCTTCTTTTGTCATATAACATTTCTTTTATTTTTATTTCATGTTTCTGTATTTTATTTCATTTTAATGTAAGTTTACATTAGATAAGACTAGCCTTTAATCATTTCAAATATCGCAATAACTATTATCACGAACAGTTTAGATTTAGCTCGAAGTTGTAATAAAAGCTTTGTTTGTAAATATATAAGGAATATTATGTTTCAGTATCAATTCCTTGCGTTGTATTGTACTACGTTAAAATTAATATCTCTCGAAACGTAATGTCGAGAGAGATATTAATGTGTGTCTACGTCGAGCAAACGACGCAAATGCAGGTATCGCTACAGCAACATAATCTTCCCTTTTCATATATTCAACTTTTCAGACAGAATGAAAAGAAAATAGTACAAATGTCTATAATTGCAATTAGGAAATAGCACAACTTATATTACAGACAAAATTAATCACTGGCGTGAGAATCACAACCCACTGCCAATTTTTGAATGACGTAAACTCATATTTCACACAATGACGTTTTTTACTTAATGGTACGACATTACGACATCGAAAAGACGCAAAATAACGCCTGTTTTACCCTGTATAACAATTTAAATAAGTATCAATTTCAATATTACTTGAAAGAATTATAGGAAACGTCTCGGTGGTGTTGTAGTGAATCCGCCTCGGGTGCGGGAGGTCACGGGTTCGATCCCCGACCGATTCATACCAAACACATTTAAAAGTTAGTTATAGCTCCATGCCTTGTCGCTTAGGTTTGCGGGTTAGAAATACGACGTAATGGTTGTCGAAAGCATAAATGGACTTGTATTAATCGTAACTTACACTAGAAACGCAGTGCTATAACTGGAAAATGTTGCCATCGTCGTAAAACATCAATCAATCGAGCAATTTAATTAACGTGGCCGATTTGTTCATTGATACGCACAAGCTCCTAGTTAATGACGTTACATACCCTTTCAGTGAGCAATGATTTTACCGTATGTGATACACTATTTAACCTAGTCAAATACGGAATTTATTGAACATATTTCCTGGAAAGTGAATCTCGATCATAAATATGCGATTTTTCCTCACAAAATGATTTCCATTAGCAGTTACTTATTTTCAAAGATTCATTTTCTTTGTCGATATTCAAACAACTTCAAACAATATTATATATGTTCCATATGTAATTTCAAGCGACAAGTGGCGAGTTCATGATGTGTAACCTTAAGTCTTACCGTTACAGCTGCCGCAAAAAAGCGGCGTGCTAGAAATACCAGATCAACTGAGGCAGCAAGCAAAGGAATTCAGGAAGTCAAGTGCAGCAAAACATATTGAGCGTATCATTGATGTAAGATTATCTTGAGTAACAATTATACTATATAAGTGCATTATATTACCTTTTTATCATGCCAAATGTGTACTGAAAGCAATAACTCGATTTTTCAGTAAAAAAACCAAAGAAATATATCGTTGACTTATGATAAGATTTATATATTTTGTAAACTGAATACATAAGCAGATATATCATTTAGCAGAAGCTTCAAAATAGTTACGCCTCTTGTCTATTCATCAGCGTTTGAAGAACGTACACTAATCCAGCTTCTTGTTTCAAAATCATGCATATAATATTGATTATGAGAGTTATAAATGCTAATGAATTTATGAAAATAAAGAATGCCCATAATCGATTATTTAAGAAACAAAATGTGTATTTGATCGTGTACTAGTGTTATAAAAATAGGAGCTGCTTTCCCACATCAGTCTTAAGAATTGGATGCATCTGCTGTAACTATTGATTTATGTTTTATATCTGTTAAAAGAAGCAGGTCATTATTGATGGCGTACTATCATGTTCTGTTCGCTACTATAAACCAATCTTCTCCCCAGAAAGTTTATTTTACTTCACTTCAGGGCATTCTTGATCAGAGTAGTTTTGACTATCTCCATAAACAACCTTACGATGCTTCTAAAGCAACGGCGTTCCTACGGAAATGTATCTATTGATTTGTGTTATGTGTCTATAATAATAAGCAGGTCATTGCTACTACAAATCAATCTTCACACCACGATTGGTATTTTACTTTACTTCAGGGCATACTTGATCTTAAAGGTTTTGACTTTCTCCATAAACGACCGTACAATGCTGCTAAAGCAAAGATGTTCATACGGAAATGTATCAAGCTATCTTGGTTGATCTGTGTTCAAGACCCGCCTTTGGTGTTGAGCACTGAAACACCAAGGGAGTTCAGCACAGCACTGTTCAGAGAATATACATCAAGAGGTCCTTATGTAGCCTATGTAGTCTGGCCGATAATGTATCTACACGAAGGAGGACCCGTGCTTTCCAAAGGCGTTGCCCAGGGTTCAATACAGAACAGCAGAGAAGAAATCGCATCGAAAAGGCAAGAAAGAGTTAACCATGCCACCATGTCAGACCAAACATCTTAAATTGGGAACAATAAGTTACCAATACGTGAAGAAACATCAATCGCGATATCTTCAACTGTTTAAAACGGTACAGATCGTGAACAACCGACAACTTCGCATTACACGCCTGCAGCACATTTATTTTTGTCAAATAGAACCCCGAACGCACAATCTAACAACAGACATTTAGTTTTGATTTTGAAATAAACTCATGTCTGTGTATGTTATTATAGATTATACCAATGCCATGTGTCTGTGAAACAATATAGGACCTTATGTGTGTGTTATCGGACTATATAATAGGTGTAACATTATTTGTTTGTGTTCGCAAAGAGACATTTGTTAAGTAATCCTTTTGCTAACAGATACATCTTCAAATGAAGTGGTATCCTGTGTAGTGATCGCTTGTTTTGTAACACTCCTACAATTTAGTATGCTATTATTATTCAATAGTAATACAGCTATTACTTTGATAGTTTACGTTATGCAACCAGAAGGAATGCTTTAAAAAGACGTGTAATTCTTTAACATTTAATACAATAATTGCTTTAATATGATGCAAATCAAGGGCGATCATGTGTTAAATGTAATGTTTCTTTCAAATCTACTAAAATATTTGGTAATGGGTAAAGGGCGTCAATTCAATAATACGTCTCTATTTTTACAAAACGTTTATAAAAGCATGAGCATAAGCCGTCAATATCCAACATGTGATATATTTGAATTTAAGACATGAAGTTAAAACATTTCAATGGGTCATTTGAAGCTTAGTCAGACTACAATCTGGGTTTTGGTATTTTACAATCATACAGATAAACCGTACGGATGGTACAGTTCGTTAAGTTTAGTCTCATTTTATAAGGAACGATTGAAACAGTATGTCGACATTGTCAGAAAAAACAGTATGCATAAAACAAAAAACAAGGTGTTACCTATTGTACTTCAAACGAAATGAATATTCCCGCAAAGTAAACATGATTTCGTCTCAGTAATTATGAACTAATACCCTCGTGTGTTAGGTGTTTGATAAATTTACGTAGTTTTCCATCAGTAAGCTTAGGACTCGTCAAGCATGCATTCCGTGCGTTAACTAGCATGCAACATGTCGTCAGTTTACCTTTACCTACATAGTTTTCTTTTCAAGTATGTACCGTAACTGTGTAAATGCTAGTATTCTATTTTTACACGCGCATTTCTTTTAATTTGATTTCAATTTTGAAATTACATAATATAAGCTATTTATGTTTTACATTAAACAGATTTGTATGCAAATGCGTGCATTGTTATACTTATGTTTGTGATATAATGGTGGCATGTTCATCTACTCGTGTGTTTCCTGCTTTATTACACCAGTACTCCACACAACAGTATGTTAAACAACTGGATGCTCATCCACATGGACTGAGATTATATGTGTGGTTGAAGTTTGACACTTGTTAGTAACTTTTGTCAAACGTCGAAAATAATGTTGGCAAGATTATTATCCAATGGGTTTGTCGACGACGAAACAATTATATTTATAATTGAGGAGATTATTTCCGTTCGATCCAATTTTAAGCATTGTGGATTATGGTACAAATATGTTTTGACAGGTAATAGTTTGGCTATGACAGGTTAACTACCCCATGGCGAGCATCCTGGACAACTGGTTCTAAATCCAATAACAATACAACCGATCATGCTGGTCGCCATTAATGTTCACAATTGTTATAGTTTGTACAATCAATGTACGCTGTGACGTTAGTCTTGATTCGAATGGTATGCATAGTTGTCAACGCCAATCGGACTCCTGTTGTTTTAATGGCGTTGTCACTGATCTCAGAAATAATCGAAAAGTTAGATCACAGAACCAATTTCTAAACTTATATGATTTTAAACGTGTAACAGTTACTACGAGTTAAGGTTGATCGATGTAAAATTATTCCACTAAACAGTTAGTGAAGTGAAGTCGTTTTTGATGTATCTTTCTAAATACAAACTTGTTAATTCTAAAGTCGATTGCTTTCAAATAAAATGTAGGGGAGACACCCAGTCACCCTTGTCACAAAACGTAATATTAGTTTTGTCCGTAAATGTAACAAGCCACGTTTACGTAATGTCTTGAGTGGCTCCTACTAATCAAATATTACCAAGACAGTTGTGGAAATACTTAAGAAAGTAGTAAAGTGTGTAGGATGATAAGGATAGCATTTCAGGAAAGTTTAAACAGAAAGATAAAGTGGTAAAATTTACAATTGCCTCTAATGTGAGTAAACAATATTTTCGTGAAGTAAACGGGCATTCAATGACTCGGTCTATTACCTGGAAATACTATTGTTCGGAGAACATTTGTGTTAAATCAATTGTGCACATTGAAACAACTGGACGCCATGACATTAATACCAATATAATAAATAATACGATCGCATATCCTCACATATTTAAGTGGATACATTGTTTAAAAGTGTACATAGCATCTTGTCACAGGGGAACAGTTCACAAAAATCTCTAATTTGCATACTAATAATCCCCGTTTGCAAATGAAGTAAATTGCTTATTATTAGCTATTTCTCTTTTTTGTCACAATGTTAACAAAAGACAATTTCTGTTTATATATTCATAATACAGATAATATGAATTTTATATTCCGAAATCCAATTTAAAACAATTCTTAACAAAGGGTCACGTGTTCAAATGAATACAGGTTCATAGCAGGGGAGATAAATGCTTACGATTTGCCGAGGTTTCGCTTCAGAATTATGTAACATTTTATCTCCAAGCAATCTATGATAATAATGGAACCAAAGAGGTGAATAGCTACAAAGAAGGTTGGAAAGGAGCCTAAGAGGTCCAGGCAGGTGAAGAAGGTCCAATAACCCTGAGAAACCAGGATGATTCATGGAAGCTGGTGTAGGAACCTACTCTTGTAGGTAGTAGTAAACCTTTAAATCTTAAAGAGACAATTTGTGAAGACCAATATATTGATATTGCATCATTGTTAAAGTCAGCTGCAAGTCAAAGCAGACAATGGTCCTTCTGGTGAGATCAACATACAAAATGGAAGATTATGGATTAACCAGGCAAACATTCAGACATCTAAAATATCAATTGAACAGTGGACATCCGGCTTTCTTGTTTATGTACTTTCCAGCTCCGGCCTAATAACTGATTAAATCTATGAGGGATATTAGAATGGCTGCTAGTAGGTCTCCTGGCTGGTGGAAATACGATGAGCTATTCCGTTTGCAATTTTTACTAATCCATCCGTATCCTGGGGAGCAATGCATTCCAAGTTGTGGTTGTTGTATGTGAATGCTGGCAGTATTTACTCTGATCCTAATTTAGTGTGAAATGATTGCATGTCGAATAGGTTAAGCCATGCCTGAGTCATTCGCTTAGCTCTGTTACAAATTTATAATGAAATGATTGACGAGCGAATAGGTTTAGCTATGCGTGAAGCATTTGCTTAGCTCTGATCCGAATTTGAAATGAAATGATTGACGGGCGAATTTGTTAAATTATTTGTGAGAAATCGCTTAGATCTGATACGAATTGAGAGTGAAATGAGTATTCCCGTTCAACCGTAGATGTAACAGATCAATGGGAAGTAATTCAGATGAATATATATAAAGAATGAAGTTGTCTCCCATTGGACAATAATGACTGCTGTAATTTGAAAGTGCATTATTTTTTAAAGTTGAAGACCTTCTGACTGATTTACAACTTACATAGTGTTTGCGTTTAGCTATACTGACACCTTATACGCCCATTTCTGCGCTTAGATATATTGACACCTTAAAAGCAATTTTCAGAATATTCCAATATTTTCTGTAAACTTCAGTGCAGGATACATCTTATTTGACCTTATAAAACGAAAAATGGCCGTTCAACCTGTATGTTTGCTTTGCTATTTTGGTAGTCCTAATGAAAAGCTATAGGTTGTAGACATAAATTGTACATATTGAGCGTACTACCAAGTCATTCAAATTGGCTAACGAGTCACTTGATGTTAAAACATATATGTTCTAAAAAGGCATACATCAACGGGAATCGATGTAAAACATTTCAATAAAATAGTGTGACTATAATATACATGTATTCCCCAAAGATGTAAGCCTTGAAATCAACAATAGGGAAGACAATCGAATCACCATTGTAAGAGAACACGATACTAATATTTCCCGTTCGACCTTAGATGTTACATGTCAAAGGGACTTAATTCTTATGAATATCATATAAGACTGAAGCATTCGACAAGAAAAGAATGTCAACATTTGAAAGGTTTCTTTCTCTAAAGTTTAAGAACCTCTGACTGATTTATAACTTACATATTATTTACGTTTAGGCATATAGACACCTTATTAGCCAATTTCAGACATCTTATATTCGACATCCAATATTTTCCGAAAAATAAAGTAAATTTCAGTGTGGGATACCTTCTATTATTCGTAACAAAACGAAAACTAGCCCGTCTACCTGTTTGCTAATTTGGTAGTTCGAATATTAACCTTTATGTTGATAAAGGTATCTATTTTGTTTGACTATGGGAACGAACTATAACCCAAAATGCTATAATGGTCGTATATGGAGACTTAATTACTTCCCTTTGACCAACAGCTTTGTTTACGTAAGGATTTAGATGGCTGCCAAATTCAAAGTTACATGCAATAGTGAATTATAAGAAACATATTTGTAAAAATACGTATGGTAATACTATCGGGTTTGAACGGGTTGAATTTTATTTTGGAAGGTGAAAGAGTGTAATACCTAGAATTCTCGATATATGAGTGAACAATAATTGAGCCGTCCCGCGAGGAAAACCAACATTATGGCCTCTGCGTTATGTATCGACCCATATCAGCCTGCGCAGTCCTCGCAGACTGATCACGGCCAACACATACCGTATCATGGGAAAAAAGGTATAGAGTAATGAAGCGGTAAGTGTATTTGCGGGTTATCCTGCGCGGCATGCTTAGGCTGATCCGGGTCGATCCTTTACGTAGAGTCCACACCGTTGGTTTTCACGGCTCATATAGTCATGAACAAAATGGGGCTTCGGTCAATAGGCCAGTTGTCTGCAAATGATGTTGTATTGCGTACACTTGTGAGAAGTAAATGGGTCACACGTTAAATAAACAGACCCCCGTGATATAACTAATGCTACGTTTCAATATGTTCCCGGCGGCCACGGCAGCCCCGTTTGCCCGAAACGTGAGTGACTTTGGCCATTCTTTCCTCTGTATTCAAGTCGTGTTACGTATTGGCACGTTTATCTTACGGGCTATCACGGTATATCCGTGACAGGCCGTGATGGGGGATAATAATAAGATTATTTGCAATAAGATTTGTGAAAAGGTGAATAACTTGATATTCATACATAATTGAAAAATAACGTGTTCTGTAGTATTTTCTCAATTATTGGATTCCACCCTTTAGTGTTAATCATCTTTAGCACTAAGATACATCTTTAATAATGCAACATTTGGCCTTTTATCAAATAACGTGCGTTATGGAGTTACATAATGTACACTGTTTTAAATACTACTTCTTCTCAGGCTCAGTGAACTTGCTTCAAGTAAATTGCAAGATAATAATCCCAACATCGCAGATTTAAGTGACGCATATAGGCCAACCAAACTAGCAGAACAGATTTCTGAGCTGTACGATAATGAGTGGACAGATGCAGTTGACGAGCTTGAAACTAACTCCTACAATGACAGGGAAATAGTAGACATTTTGTTGACGTCATTAATGGTAAATAGAACTGATTATTTTGGCGTTTCAAGGATGTGTAGATAATAAACAGTAAATTATATATAATACAACTTTACTACATACTGAATTGAGATTGTGTGCATGGTACGCACTCAGCATTTAGATTAAACTGTTAAACGGTTTGCCTGTTATTCACTGTTCGTGAGCTTGTATATACTTACTAAATAAACTTTTACTATTTTACCATGTATCGAGTGTGAAAGTTTAAACAGTTACACAGGCTTAAGGGTATATATCATAATAGTGGCATTCCGTGTTACTCTCTTTTTTAAATATCAAAATAACACGTGCCCTCAGTTGTGAATGTTACCGGTGTTTCAATATGCTGTTGGTATCTCTCTTCCACCTAGTACATTGGGTCATATAAGACTATAAGTTAATACCTATTTCAGAATATCTATGAAATGTGTAGAAAAATAACGACTGACGGATTCTTTGAAAAGATTCAAGCGTGTATTGAACATTCGGATGTGGTAAGTTTAGCATGTAGTTGTGTCAAAGCTTGATTAAATACAGAAGTTCTAATGATATTCTGTGTTTTGCTTTGGATGTTGCCCACTGGAACCCAAATATAAGGTTTAGTCAAATGTGATAAAATAAAAGTATATGCATCAATGCAATTCCATCACCAACACTTTTTTTGAAATTATGTTAGGAATATCATGTTTCAGTATCAATTCCTGGCGTTTTATTGTACTACAAGGCGCTTGTTCAAATTAATATATCGAGAGAGGTAATTGATAGAGATTTTAATTCCCCCTTGCTCCGTGCAGACGACGCAAATACAGGTATCGCAACGAAATCTTCTTTTATTATCTATTCAACTTTTCAGGCAGAATGAAATAAACAATGCAAATGTCTATATTTTTAATCTGGACTTATACCCCCGACAAAATACCTGAATGGCGTGAGAACCACAGACCACAGCCACATGTTTGATAACGTGCCCTATATGAAACACATAATGATACAAACATGTTATTTATCTTTTTATTCTTACTAAACAATACGAGATTAACAGTAATAACATAGCAGCTATAAAACGGAACCAATATTTTTCTGTGTAACATGTTCCAGTTGTCTTCGGGAAAAACTGGGTAGATTCGGTCCGAGTTATACCAAACATTTTGAAAAAGGTAGTAATGGATCAACAGCTTGGGACACAGGGTTTTGGAGTTAGCAATACTGGCTGCTGTATGATAAATGGACCAATAGTACTCGTACCTTAAGCTACACTAGAAAACGCCTTGCTGTAACGAAAAACGGTTGCAAGCGGAGTAAAACACAAACAAGTCGAGCAATTGAGAAAAACGGGACCGATTGTTCTCATTGAATCGCACAAGCTCATTTGTTAGTGACGTCACATCATCTTCCAGTAAATTACCATTACCATCCGTGAAACACTATTCAACCTAGTCAATACCAACTACTACAATATACATGCACTGTTTCATTTTTCTAATATTTGATTTAATATCGGATATAAAGACATTCAGGGAAAGTCCATCTCAATCATAAGTATGTCAATGATTCGTCTACTTTGTCAATTTTCAAAAAAATATTATGTTTTAATGTTTCTTATGTGATATCTAGTGAAAGGTTCGTTGTCGATATTCAATAAACATCAAACCGAAATTATTTATGTGACATCAATCAAAGTTGTGATTATGTGTAACCTTCTGTCTTACCGTTGCAGATACCACAAGGAAACAGTCAGTTGAAACTACCAGATCAACTGAGTCAGCAAGCAACTGATTTCAGAAAATTAAGCGCAGCAAAACATATTGAGAATATCATTGATGTAAGATAACCTTGAGTTGCAAAAACACTTTTATAAGTGCATTAGTATTTTATCTTAATTATTCAAAATATGTACTGAAATCATATAATCGTTTTGTGAATAAAATAAAAAATTAACAATCGCTGACTTAGAATCAGGTTTGTATATTATGTTAACTGAATGCAACATCAGATATACCATTTTACAGAAGCTGAAACACATAAGCCTCTTTTCGATTCATCCATTTTTGAGGAAAGTACATTTATCCAGCTTAATGCCCAAAAAGACTTAAAAGACTTTTAAAATCAAGTGATATGGAATCAAACGCTTGATTATTTAAGAGACACAATGTAAATATGATCGCCTACAAGTGTTATAAACTTCGGGAGGTGTTTTACAGTCATGCTACTTCTGCTACAACAAACCAATCTTCTCACTAGAAATTTTATTTTTCTTCACTTCAGGGCATACTTGGTCAGAGTAGTTTTGACTATCTCCATAAACAACCGTACGATGCTGCAAAATCATTCATACGGAAATGTATCAAGCTATCGTGGTTGATGTGTGTTCAAGATCCGCCTATGGTTTTAAGCACCGAAACACCAAGAGAGTTCAGCAGAACACTGTTCAGAGAATATACATCAAGAGGTCCTTATGTAGCATATGTAGTCTGGCCGATACTTTATCTACACGAAGGAGGACCTGTGCTTTCTAAAGGCGTTGCTCAGGGATCAAAACAGGACAGCAGAGAAGAAAGCCCATCAAACAGGCAAGCAAAGTTTTCACATGAAAGGACAGACAAAACACTCCAATTGGGCTAGTAAAGGGGTTTTAAGACGTATCATGTTTCTCGATCTGGGATTTTTGTTAAAATTGTAACATTTATGAGTAGCTATATTTGGAAACATTGTATCGATACAAAAGTGTCGAATTAATATATTGGCGAATGAAGTGTAAGAAAAATTTCATCACAATTTGTCTTGTATAGACAATTGCAGAAACCGATTCCCAATTAGTCCATTATGGGAATCCGAATCGTTTCTAGCCTGGATTTCCATCGCTGAGATAGTTGCATGTATGGCTGAAACAGTGTGTTCTATGTGTACACGATATGGCTGTAACGGTGATAGAAGAAGTCTTACGGGACATATTTTGACTAACTGTAAAAGTATAAGAGTATGCACTGTTTCCTTTCAGCAAGGAACTTTGGTAGAACAGTTTTCAACCTAATAGTGCCATTGAAAGGCAATGATTTTAAATTACACGGTATATCATGTGTTGGATTGCTCTTTTACAAAACACATTATCTAGCCTAGTACTGATGTGTTTATCAAGGAATCATAAATTCATTAATCGTCGCCGTGATACAACTGAAATAATGTTGAAAGCGGTGTAAAACACATTAAATAAAACAAAACAAGGCAACTATGATACTTTTTACAAACATATTTGGCTATATTTTATCTTCTATATTGACATGTTAAATACTTTGTACAAGTAGCGGATGTTTAGTCATGCACAATAGGTTATAAATACTCTTATAACATATGTATATATTGCTTTACACCCTTACTTATACACGTCTATTCGTTTGTTAATATAGTCATGTGTCATAAAAATAAATATGTTAATGCAATTAATAAATGTCACGATGTGGGAAAAAACAGCCGGTTGATTTGGGAGATTGTTGTGTGGAATACTGGTGTGAGAAAACCAGGAAACACATGAGTAGGTGAACTGGCCGCCGTATTATGACTGAGAAAGTGTTAAGCACGCCGTTAACCCCAAATGTATCAATCCGTCCTAATTGAGTGTTTTTCATTTCGTTTCGGTCAAATGCTTGAAGTTGAGCAAATGTAGGCCTCTCTTGTCCTTCCTGCGCATTGGATTGTCACTAGACGTGTGCCTGGTCTGCAGTATATACTTAACAAAAGCTGCTTCATATACAAGTGTAGCTATTTCTGTTGTGTTCACTCTCTCTCTCCCTGTCTGCTCTTCTCTCTCTATCTCTATCTCACCCTATCTATCTTTATTTATCTCTCCATAGCTCTCTCTCTATCTCTCTCTCCCTCTCTTTCTATCTATATCTCTCCCTCTCTCCATTTCTCTCTCTCTCTCTCTCTCCCTCTCTCTCGATGTGTGTCTTTCTCTCTAACCATATCTTTATTTCCATTTCTCACTCTAGCTCTTACTCTCTCTCTCTCTCTCTCTCTCTCTCTCTCTTTCATTCTCTTGCTCTATTTCTCTCTCCCTTCGTATGTAAAATTGTAGTAAATTGTGTTTATTTGTATTGTTTGTATACATTATAGATAACATTTCTTGATAAATACAATTCTACTTAAATGTAATCTTACCTACTTATGGTTCTAACATGATTATTGTTCTTTGCTTTTCTTAAAGGTTTAGCAAAAGAGACCAGACTGTCATTCATTTGAGTCGTGCAGAAAGCAAGTAAGCAGATTGTATGTCTTGAGTTTCATACAGTGCAAACAATTTATAACATGTTTGAAATTGGTTGAACTATATGTATTTCTTTGTAAGAACGTTTGCTACATATGTAGGTTAAAGAGCTTCGTGTCTTAAATGTGCAGGAAACAATAATGATATTTGATTGAGAAAAACGGAATTTGAAAGTAAATATGTATCAATCTTACGTTCCTCACATTTTAATGCTGGTACAGTTGCTAAACCAACTTGATGATTTTACGGGACAGAAAGGGGAGGAATCTCCATCGGAGCAAGATATAGTGGACTCACTTTTACAACAAATAAAAAATAACACACCTAACTTAATTCTAATCTAAGTTAAATAAATGTTACTTAATTAGTTACTCGAATT
This sequence comes from Clinocardium nuttallii, assembly GCA_031471495.1. Taxonomy (NCBI): domain Eukaryota; kingdom Metazoa; phylum Mollusca; class Bivalvia; order Cardiida; family Cardiidae; genus Clinocardium; species Clinocardium nuttallii. Next base: position 11,255 of record JAUELF010145066.1, on the reverse strand, counting down.
TGAGCTGATGTATGTATCTTATAATTTAATGGAGGAAGGATCAACTGTATGTCCTTAACACAGTGCGTTTACTAATACTATACTTGAACAAGAAGTATAAATAAAATTTGAAAATAGATCGTACATTTTTCACACTTTTAGGGTAGCACAGTTGCGAAACAAACTTGATGTTCTTACAGGACAGTTAGGGGAAGAAACTCCATCGAAGGAAGACGCTATTAAACGGTTGTTTTATATTATAGAGTCACTTTTAAAACAGATGAAAATTAACACATCTAATTCATTGATTAAATATATGTAACCTAAATAGTTTCTTGAATTTGAGCTAATGTAGTTATCTTGTAATTTAAATGAGGCAGGATTAGCTGCAATATTTAAATACAGAATAAATGAAATTTGAAAATAAATCGTGTGTTGCTCACACTTTTAGGGTACCACAGTTGCAAAACCAACTTGATGTTCTTACGGGACGGTTACGGGAAGAAACTTCATCGAAGGAAGATGCGATTAAACGGTAAGTTTATAGTATGGACTCACGTTTAAAACAGATGAAGAAAACACATCCTAATTATTATGATATAAATGTTACTTAAATGGTTCTCGAATCAGAGCTGATGTAGGCATCTTTTTATTCAAATGAGGATGGATAAACGATATGCCCTGAACACAAGTGCGTTAACTAAAACTATATTTGAATAAAGATGAAACTGAAATTTGAAAATAGTATTTACGTTCCTAACAATTTTAGGATATCACAGTTGCAAAACTAGCTTGATGTTCTTGCGGAAGATTTAGTGGAAACAACTTCATCGAAACAAAATGCAATTAAACGGTTAGTTTATAGTATGGACTCACCTGTAAAAGAGATGGAAACAACACATCTTCATTTTTATAAAAAGAATGTCACTTATATGGTTCTCGAATCGGGGCTTATGTAATTTGCATGTTTAAATTTGAATGAGGTAGGATAATCGATATGTCCGTAAAACAAGTGCGTTTACTAAAACTTTCTTTGAATACAGAAGAAAATAAAATTTGAAAATAATTATATATAACTGTATTGTGGTATAACAGTTGCAAACCCAGCTTGGCATTTTGGTCCATGCATATTTTATTCACTAGTCCAAATATTCCTGACAACATGGCCCTCAGGGGGCATAATGTTTGACAAACATCTCTTGTTATAAGTATTATACCACCTGTACATGTATAGCACCCTTTTCATAATAAATATGTTCAAAAGTTGTAATACAATAAATAAATGAACACTTACGTAGAGAGAAAATGAAACATTTCATGATTTGTTAAGTAATTAAATGAAATTTAAAAACAAAACTACAACGTCCATAATCCTTATATTTAAACATAAGGAACCCTCCTGTCATTCATTTGAAACAACAATACATCCATTCCTCCATAAAGACGCTTTCTGACACTTCTGAAGCAGACAGCTTTGGGAACATAGTGACAAAAGAAGAAATTGCTCAATATGAGCAATTTCTTTTTTAGCCACAATGTTTTCCACTCTTAGTCATATGTTTTCCATTTAATTTCCAGGTTAGCTGACTCTAACATGTTAACAAAGAGAACACTAGAGTTACAACAACTCCAGAATGAGTGTAGTGAGCTTTCTAAACAGGTCTCATCTTTACAAAGTGAGGGGAAAGAAAAACAGAAAATGGTGGATCAATTTAACGCTACAGCCAATGCACAATATGGAGAGATACAAAATCTTACGGTTGAAAATGACAAAACAGAAGCAGAATTGACTGAAGTTATAAGGACTTTTCAGGAACTGTTTGCAGAAAATGAACAAAATAAGAAAAGGATTGCGAGTGTAGAAGAACATTATAGAGCTTTAGAAAGGAAAACTAATGAGAGAATTAAGACACTTTCGTCTGAGCGTGATTATTTAAGGAACAGGTAATTATTATTTAGTTCAAACTAAACCTGCTTATTATTGGATTCAAACCTGGGACTTTTGGTATGCGGTGTAGACTCTCTACCACTGCATCACTGTCTTTCACACAAAACTTAAAGGGCCATGTCAGACAAAAAATGTCCTTTGTAACTTTGTCTAGTAACATATCGAGACCTGTGTATTTGCACACTCCGATCGGGATCTTACCTGTTTAATGGTTTTTACCATATAAAGACGCTTTTTGTAGCCTCCTGTAGCAGACAACTTTTGAAAAGTGTGGCAAAAGTAGAAATTGCTCCCTTCTCTACGCTGTTTTCGACTCTACACAACACTTATGCTTTCAGTTTGTTTGCCAAGATGTTTTCAAAGTTGTCTGCTGCTGAAAATGGAAGAAACTAAATCAACCTATATATGGTCATAAGTCCGTCTCAGGTTGTTGCTTCATTTGGTTGTACATATTTAGGCCATAAAACTGTGATAGTTTGTCCATAACGTGTCCCTGCCATGAAACTTTATAGGAATATTCATCACAATGTGTGTGTAGATGTACACCTGAGATATGCCTTGAGCATCCACTAAGTAATACCAGATTTGTAAATTTTAACCCTTTCCCTTTAAATCAACGGCAGCTGACTTTGAAATTATCTAGGTAAAGATATGGAAATCTCTAGAAATGAAAGTAAAATTATTGAATAGAGTTTAAAAAATTGTGACAAAAGGTTAAATAACTCATTCGCCTTTTTGGGGCAATGTTTTTTATTCTTTGAAAAGTAGTTGCCCCTCTCCTAAATATGATATCTTTCAATCCAGCTGAGCTCTAAATATAGTTAAGCGTTTAGGTCTAATATTCTTCTGGAGCTCACGGGTTCGATACCCGGTTGAGGCGAACATACTTTCGGGCGATTTTTCCCTTTGCCTCTCACCTCTGATTTATGTGAGAAAGTATTCAGTGGCTTCGAAAGAATACTGGTGTGGGAAAGCCAGGAAAACATGGGTAGGTGCACTGACCGCCGTGATATGACCAAAGCTGTTGAAAGCGGCGTTAAACTCCAAACAAACAAACAAAAACTTAATTACTTACATGACATGATAATCGATAGAGAGATGGGGTGTAAGGATTTCTTATACATAAATGAACTTCTTTCCATCAAATTCAAAGAGAATCGTTTTAAGCCTGCTTTGCCCTTCAGGCAAATACATAGAAAAGGAAAATCACATACACGCGTTCAATTTATTACAAGGAAAGTTGTAAAGTGAACGACAATGAATGCAACTAATGGGAACATGGAAAGGTTCTCTATCTACACAGTCCTTGTAACGGTTTTGACCCATACTGTTCAAAACTAAGTAATTGTTTTAAAGAAGGCAAGTCTGCATTATTGTTTCGATGTTATCGTTGCTTCAAATATAATCTAATCAAAACGTGTGTTTGCTAAGAATTTTTAAAAATGAAGGTTACTAAATTAATTTAATTGAATTTTGACAGTGAAAAAAAGTGTAACGTTTTCTCTTGTATTTTCGCAATAAAGGGATTTTAAACTATACATAAAACGGCGTTAAACCCCAATCAATCAATCAATTAAACTATACATTAAATTGAGAAAGAACAATTTAGTTTGTCCATTATTCATTGTTCGTGTAAATGTATCTACTTGCTTAAAAAACCTTTAATATCTTACAATGTATTGAGTGTAAAAGGTAAAGCAAGTATCAATGCTGAAGGATATCGTATTAGTGGCAGGCCGTGTCACTCGCTTACGTATATTGACCTGACTCGTGATCTGGAGGTCACGGGTTCGATACCCGGTTGAGGCGAACATTCTTTCGGGCGATTTTTCCCATTGCCTCTCACCTCTGATTTATTTGAGAAAGTAGTCAGTGGCTTCGAAAGAATCTTGTGTAAGTACTGGTGTGGGAAAGCCAGGAAAACATGGGTAGGGTCACTGACCGCCGTGATATGACCAAAAGCTGTTGAAAGCGGCGTTAAACTCCAAACAAACAAACGTATATGGACATGCAGTAGCTTAAGCTGCCAACCCAATTGACTATTTATCACTTCTCAAACAAACTAGACGTAAATGGTAAATATGAACTCGAACATACATATAGTAGTGATTCCAGTTAGTATCGGTTCACTATATCATTATCACTGAATACACATAGTATAAATGAATACATAACCATATTCTGCAGTTGTTTTTCCTTATATATGTTCTCTACTTGTTAAACCTCCCTGCAGCCTTCAAGTCGTCGACACGTTCATTGCTTCGTGTTTAGTATGGTGTCAGAATCAGTAAAAACACCATTACTTTGTCTGAATAAAAATAAAATGGTATAGTTGATAAATACAATTCAACTTAATTGTATTATTAGAAAAATATGGTTTTCAAATGTTTCTTGTTCTTTGATTTTATTAAATAATTCTACTATATAGAACAGACTGTATTTGCTTTAAGTCATGGAGAAAGGAAGTAAATAAACAATCCATTAAATAATTGACAAAATGGTTGAATAGGTTGAAATAGGTGTATTCTTTTCCTCTATCAGACCGTATGCTTTGCTTAAGATATACATCGACCTGAAGTGCAAGATAAATACATACCTTTGGTACAGAATGTTTTTAATTTGAAAATAAATATTACGTTTATCATGCGTTCAGGATAGCACAGGTAGAAAAGCAATGTGTTGTTCTGACGGGACAGTTAATGAGAGAAACTTCATCGAAAGAAAGTGCCATTAGACGGTTAGTATAAATGAAAGATTTCTCGAATCGGAACCGATGAATGCATTTTTAAATTTAAATGAGGACGGATTTACTGTATGTCCTTAACACAAGTACATTTACTAAAACTTTATTTGATTACAGAATAAATGAAATTTGAAAATAAATATGACGTTCCAAACACTTTTAGGGTATCACAGTTTCAAAATCAACTTGGTGTTCTTGAGAGACAGTTAAGGCAAGAAACTTCATCGAAGGGAAATGCGATTGAATGGTTTGTATATATTATGTTGGACTCATTTTTAAAGCATATAAAATAGAAACATATAAATTAATATAAAAGATATGTTACTTAAATGCTTTCTCTAATCAAAGCTGGTGTAAGCATCTCTTATTTTAAATGAAGAGGCATTTCTTTAACACAAGTACGTTTACCTAAATCACAATACAGCATCTTTGATAATTCATCAAAAAGGGATATTTAGCTATAGATTAAACTTTGATATGACCGGGATGTTTTTTTTACAGAGCTCAACTGGAGATCAAAAAGTGAAATACGACGGTTTGCATATTTTCACAATTTGAACGTCTAGACTTAACACGTTTCTTTCGAAAATGACGTTCGCCTCATTTGGCCCCATTTCTTCAGACGTCGTCACAATTATGTTGGACTCATTTTCAAAGCATATAAATAAAAACATCTAAATTAATATAAAAGATATGTTACTTAAATGCTTTCTCTAATCAAAGCTGGTGTATGCATCTCTTATTTTAAATGAAAAGGCCTTTCTTTAGCACAAGTTCGTTTACCTAAATCACAATACAGCATCTTTGAGAATTCACCAAAAAAGGAAATTTAGCTATAGATTAAACTTTGATATGACCGGGATGTTTTTTTACAGAGGTCAACTGCAGAAGAAATGAAATTTGAAAATTAAACTTACGTTCCTAACACTTTTAGGGTATCACAGTTGCAAGACAAACTTGAAGTTCTTACGGGACAGTTAGGGAGAGAAACTTCATTGAAGGAAGACGCTATTACACGGTTAGTTTTTTAGTATGGACTTACTTTAACAACAGATACAAAATAAAACATTTAATTAAGGAATGAAGAGATTCCTTTTCGTTTTCATACCTCCATGAAAACAAAAACAAATATAATCTCTCCTTTCCTTCTATTTTAGCAATAATTTTGCTATTACAGTGAGTAATAAAACATAATAGTATTTTACAACTTTATTTTGCACAATATAGCACGTCAAACATAAACAATATTTTGTATAGGTGTCAAATTTGGCGCCAAAGTAATAATGTTATGACGCCAAACCACTGACGTGACGTCAATTTCCAAGTATTCGGTCGCTTTTCCAAGAATCAAAGGTCAATTTTGTTACGAAATTATGAAAAAAAGACCTCAGCCAATCACAGACAAGCAATAGTGGTGAATACGAGCAAAACTAAAATATACTTAAATGGTTTCTCGAATCAGAGCTGATGTAGGCCTCTTTTAATTTAAATGAGAAAGGATTAACTGTTTGTCCTTAAACAAGTACGTTTACTAATACAATATTAGAAAACAGTATCAATTAAATTTAAAACTAAAGCGTGTGTTCATCATACTTTTATGGTATCACAGTTGCAAAACAAGCTTGATGTTCTTACGGGACAGTTAGGGTGAGAAACTTCATCGAAGGAAGAAGCCATTAAACGATTGGTTCATGTTATGTACTCGCTGTTACAACAGATATAATTTAACACATCTTAATTATTATAAAAACAAATGTTACTCAAATGGTTTCTCGAATCAGAGCTGATGTAGGCTTCTTTTAATTTAAATAAGGAAGGTTTAACTGTATGGCCTTGATACAAGTACATTTACTAAAACTATATTTGATTACAGAATAAATGTAATTTTAAAATAAATATGACGTTCCAAACACTTTTAGGGTATTACAGTTTCAAAACCAACTTGGTGATCTTGAGAGACAGTTAAGGCAAGAAACTTCATCGAAGGAAAATGCGATTGATTGGTTTGTATATATCTTGGACTTTTTAAAGCAAATAAATAAAAACATCTAAATTAACATAACATATATTTTACTTAAATGCTTTCTCGAATCAAAGCTGGTGTAGGCATCTCTTATTTTAAATGAAGAGGCATTTCTTTAACACAAGTACGTATACCTAAATCACAATACAGCACCTTTGAGAATTCACCAAAAAGGGATATTTAGCTATAGATTAAACTTTGATATGACCGGGATGTTTTTTTACAGAGCACAACTGCAGAAGAAATGAAATTTGAAAATTAAATGTACGTTCCTCACACTTTTAGGGTATCACAGTTGCAAAACAAACTTAATGTTCTTACGAGACAGTTAGGGAGAGAAACTTCATCGAAGGAAGACGCCAATATACGGTTAGTTTTTAGTATGGACTTACTTTTACAACATATAACAAATAAAACATTTAATTAAGGAATGAAGAGATTGCTTTTCGTTTTCATACCTCCATGAAAACGAAAACAAATATAATCTCTCCATTCCTTATATTTTAGCAATAATTTTGCTATTACAGTGAGTAATATAATATAATAGTATTTTACAACTTTATTTTGCATAATATAGCACGTCAAACATAAAAATTATAGGTATATTTTGTATAGGTGTCAAATTTGGCGCCATAGTAATAATGTTATGACGTCAAACCACGTGACGTCACTTTCCAAGTATTCGGTCGCTTTTCCAAGAATCAAATGTTAATTTTGTTATGAGGTTATGAACAAAAAAATCAGCCAATCACAGACAAGCAATAGTGGTGAATACGAACAAAACTAAAATATACTTAAATGGTTTCTCGAATCAGAGCTTATGTAGGCCTCATTTAATTTAAATGAGAAAGGATTAACTGTTTGTCCTTAAACAAGTTCGTTTACTAATACAATATTAGAAAACAGTATAAATGATATTTAAAAATAAAGCGTGTATTCATCATACTTCTATGGTATCACAGTTGCAAAACAAGCTTGATGTTCTTACGGGACAGTTAGGGTGAGAAACTTCATCGAAGGAAGAAGCCATTAAACGATTGGTTCATGTTATGTACTCGCTGTTACAACAGATATAATTTAACACATCTTAATTATTATAAAAACAAATGTTACTCAAATGGTTTCTCGAATCAGAGCTGATGTAGGCTTCTTTTAATTTAAACAGGGAATGTTTAACTGTATGGCCGTAATACAAGTGCGTTTACTAAAACTATATTTGAACATACATATTACGTTCCTAACATCTTTAAGGTATCACAGTTGCAAAAGCAACTTGTTGTTCTGACGAGACAGTTAAGGAGAGAAACGTCATCGACAAAAACTGCGATTAGATGGATAGTATATACGGTGGACTCACTTTTCAGACAGAATCAGAATCTTTATTTTCATTTGACTTGAACAAAAAGTTCATCGTCAAATACATAATTATTTACATACATATAACAAAGACAATTGTTTTATATATATATTCAAGGAACATCAAATTTGACTTTAATTTGATTAAAGATAAAGATGTTGTTGGCGGAAGTAACCATAACGTGTTAATGTTTTTAATTTAAAATTGTTTTATAAATAGATAGCTTTTTTCGTTTCTTTAATTTCCAAAAATATAACAAAACACACGCGCATGTCAGCAAGGGTATCCTTCGTTATTTTACAGGACAGCCCCACTGACACGCAACGCGGATATATGCGTGCTTATTTACAAAACAAGATAGAACATTAAATACCATACATTGTTCACACGCGCACACTGAGTAGAACATGTCAGTGGGGATGTCGGACTGAGTTGAACCGGACGTCCACCCGACATGAAATGCAAAGAATACGCGTGCATATGAACCTCCAATATATTATTTTACAGTTATATACATATTCAAACATACTTTATACATATATGAATAACCACAATCACCTATATGAGAGCACGCTTGTTTGCTTGTACTTGAAAATGTGTAAAAGCATACATGCGTGCGTGCATGCGTGCGCGCATGCGTGCGAGCGTGCGTGCGTGCTTGAAATAATACCGTGTGTGGGTTATCCAGCTAAAATACAAGCATCTTAATCATTAAAATCACAATACTAAACCTGTGCGAATTCACCACAAAGGATATTTAGCTTTAGATTTAACTTTGACATGATAGGGGGGTTTTCTTACTGAGCACAAGTGCAGAAGAAATGAGATTTGAATATAAATCTTACGTTCCTCAAACTTTTAGGGTAGCACAGTTGCAAAACAAACTTGATGTTCTTACGGGGCAGTTAAGGGAAGAAACTTCATCGAAGGAGGATGCTGTAAAACGGTTAGTTTATATCATGGAATCACTTTTACAATATATAGAAAAAATAAAACATTTAAATTATTATAAAAAATAAATGTTCCCAAATGGTTCTCGAATATGAGCTGATGGGGGCCTCTTCAATTTCAACGAGAAAGTACTAACTGTATGTCCTTAACAAAAGTGCATATACTAAAACTATATTCGATTACAGAAGAATGGAATTTGAACATAAACATAATGTTCTTAACACTTTTAGGCTATCGCATATTCAAAACCAACTTGTGGTTCTTGAGAGACAGTTAAAGCAAGAAACTTCATCGAAGGAAGATGCAATTAGACGGTTAGTATATATGGTGGACTCACTTTCATTCAATTTAATTGAGGAAGCATGTCTTTAACACAGGTACGTTATTGAAATCACAATACTTCATTTGTGAGAATTCACCAACCACGGATATTGAGCTATAGGTTAAACGGTTGATAAGATCGTTTTTCTTTACAAAGCACAACTGCAGAAAGTTCCCTGGTGGTGAAAGCTCGTTGTTGTCCCCATATATGTGCTGATGACTTGTTTTCCTAGTATCTGCGTTAGCCTCTTCTGCCAACAGGTGATACAATTATGTCTTGTTCTCATTTACACGAAGGAAACTGTTCAAGCTACTTGGCATTTTTTATGAAAGTTCCACACCCCTCCTAACCCCCTTGACCTATCTTTTCTCCGGCCGCTGCCTTCATGCAGTCTTAGGTGTCAACACACAACACGGTATCAATACTATCGACATGATCAAGCTATCGCACTGTGTATGTCATAACTACTGTTTTTAAAAAGTCTTCAAATGTTTATGAGTGTCTTGGGGACATCATTTTAAAGTTGCACTTCTAATGAAATTCATAAAAAAACAATAAGTAAAAAAACTATTATTTTCCCTTATAAACCTTTGTTAGTAAATGTTTGATTCTAATTATTTTAATTATTTAATTTAAACAGTTTTTCTTATTTCGGTAGGTACCAATATAAGAAAAAACATGACATAACGGATACTAAATAATACCTCTTTAAAGGTTGGTGTCCAATACAAACATTGGGGGGATAAAATGTACACAAGTCAACTGTTATAAAAATAACTCAGTTCATTGAAGCACAGCTAAACATGAGTGTGTTATCGAATGTTAAAGCAATTGTGCAGTGTATGAGATATAGATGAGTTCAGGTATGTCACAGTGAATTAACATTTACTTGTTTCCTAATAGTGAATACCCTGATCATACCTGCATAAGTACATGCTGATCAAGATTTACATTATTATGAAAAATCTACTAGTCATGACCAACCTGCAAACCAAGTATGAAGTTCATACGCCTAAGCGTTCTTCAGTTATTGAGCGGAAACATGTGTGACGGACGGACGGATGGAAACCATTTTGCAGGTCAAGGTGTCAAGACCATCCTGTATACCAAGTATGAAATTATTGGGCCCAAAGAATCTTCAGTTATTAAGTTGGAACGATTTTTCAGTCCAATGTCACCGTGACCTTGGCCACAGTGACATTGACCTTTGATCTAGTGACCTCAAACTCAATAGGGGTCATTTTCTGATGGTGATCAACCTGCACACCAAGCATGAAGTTCCTGGGCCCAAGCATTCAGTTATAGAGCGGAAACCATTTTCAGCTTAAGGTTACCATGACATTGACCTTGACGTCAAAATCAATAGGGATCATCTGCTGGTGGTGACCAACCTGCACACCAAGTTATAACTTCCATGGCCAAAGCATTCTGAAGTTATTAAGCAAAAACATTTTTCAGCTCATTGTTACTGTGATCTTGACTTTAGACATACTGACCTCATCATCAATAGGGGTCTTCTCCTAGGTATAGCCAACCTGCATACCAAGTATGGAGTTTTTCAGCCCAAGCGTTTTTCAGTTGTTCAGCTGAGGGTTACCATGACATTGACCTTTGACCTCAAACTCAAAAGGGATCATCTTCTGGTAGTGGTTACCAACCTGCACACCAAGCATTCTAGTTATTAAGCAAATCAATTTTTCAGCTCATTGTCACTGAGCCCTTACAGCTCAAGGTCACTTTGCCCTTGCCTTTAGATGTACTGACCTCAAAATAAATAAGGGTCTGCTACTGGGCATACCAAGTATTGAGTTCCTAAGCGTTCTTCCGTTATCATTTTTTACCTCACAAGGTCATCATGACCTTGACCTTTGACCTCCTGACATCAAAATCAATAGGGATCATCTACTGGTCATGAACCACCTGCATACCAAG
>JAUELF010144956.1:0-15015 GCA_031471495.1 Clinocardium nuttallii | reverse complement strand
GAGTTCCCGTGGTGGATTTTGACTGATAAAGTTATGTATTCTGTCTGTTCTTCTCAAGTTATATACAATGTGTCCCTCAAATAATAAAGATGAACACACTTAAATGATTTACCGATATTAGTTAATATTTATTTCACAAATGAATCCTTCTGGAGACCTGACTTTAAACTAGAGAAAGGGTCTGTATAATATTATCTGAAATGGTATGTAAAGATAGTGGTACTGAAAGACAGTGGTACGCTTCGTCCTGCACCGCTTTTAATATTCCCTTAAGAAAAGCAAGCATTTTGGACAAATTTGAAGTTGTACAATTGATTACATTGTATAACGTCTTTGCATATGTAACAGACCCCGACACCAAAACAAACCACAACATTTCACACTACTAGGCGATCAACCATAAGCATTTTGAGATACTTTCATAAATAAAATCCATCTGACATAAGTCTGTTGAAGTCTGTTGAAAGTAACCTATGTTGTCTTGAAATACACTGTGTACTTAGGTAGCTAAAGAGAGGTAAATAAGCAAGATTTGTAAACATGAATGTTTATTATGTGAATTATAAATTCAAAATAGTGCAGTAATAGGAGCAAATGCTTATGGGTAATGTTTTACTTTTTCATAATGTTTCCTGCTTAAGATTCGTCAAAAGGGATCAACAGATCATATAGTCACTCGATTACAATATCAGGACACCTATAACATATTTATTTATTTATACTTTTCACATTTTTAAAATAAGAATTTTGAAATTTCAAATATTAAACCCTTTGTAGAGGCTTTCTGGTGCCATTGCTGCAGACATCTTTAGAACACATTTTGACTGAAGAAGAACTTGCTTAAAGCAAGCAATTCTAATTTTTCCAAAATATTTTCTTCCCCTTTTTATGCATTACAACTTCATTTATAGAGATGGTTATATATACTGTTCAAAGTCATCTGCTGCAGATGTGTTGTATGCAGGGAAGGGTTAATTATCAAACCATTACACAAGCTTTAACCAAACGAGGCGAAGTTAGATTATCTCAATTTTTACTATATTGAAGTTTTAAATTTAATTTTGTGAATTTAAGTTTTTAATCAAAGGGTAAAGAAAAAAATGTTATGAAAAAACCCATAGTATGCAACAGTGCAGCTAGCATATTTTACCCGTTATGCTACTACATATGCATGTTTATTTAAAAAAAAAGGTCCTGTTTTACCATGGATACATTTCGCACAATTGTATATTACAATATACAGTAGATTGAATATTTCCATGTCAAACAAACAACAAACATGATCAAATGCAATTATTAATTAAATGTTCCAATACATGTTCAGAATAATTCGTTACCAGTACTTGCAGTACCGTGATTGGTTTACATATTGCATTTATATTTGATAATTGCAAGACTCACACTTACCATGTACGATTTGTTTTCAAAAATCAGGCAAGTATCAAAGAGAAATGTTCCTGAAGGTCGATGCATCAATTTTAAGCAACATGCAGTATATTGTTTAGTTTATTTATATTACAAGTCAGGGCACCTGTAGTCGAATTCGCTTGACAACTAGTTGGTACATGTGGCCTCCTCCATTTATCGGAAATGTGACTTCAAGAACATTTATACCAAACGCAAATGACATGAACAAAATAAACCGGGTTAATTATTAAATAAGTGTGCAACGCACGCAGATATGTTTTGTAGTATGATACAAAACATAATCACTATTCGAATTGCTCTAAGGGTCGACCTTCTACACCTGTTGTGAGGGGGTACATGTATACTGGAAGTCGCTGGGAAGAGCCGCATATACACACTGTACTTATGTAATACTTACTACAGTTTGTCAGGTTTTATGAACATCTTAGGGCGCTAAATAGCGAGCGGTGATACCCTTTAAGTCATAGATATGTCAGTCGTATCGCACTTACCATGCCATTCCTCTTTTTTCTGATAACGTAATGAGGTTAGGAAGACAAAAATGTGTTGGAACGTAACAATTACATGTTTAATTGGTGTTGATAATTTATTTCAAATCAAATGAGCGATCCATGTAAGGTGCAATTCTTAGATGTTCTTATAATCATTTTCCCGATAAAATGCCTCTTTTCAATATAAACACTTATCGAAGTAAATTATTCCAATTCCCTATGCTCTACAAGATGGCGTACATGAATCTGCTTGATGCAAATCAGATTCAACCTTAATGATTGTTTTCCCAGTGTGGAACCAGATCAGCCAGCTCATCATCATACACTGAGAAGTTTTCAACAAACTTGTATAATTAAACAGTATTTAATTAGATCCTTGAATGCACGAGCAGTTTTTCCACACGTGCTACAATTACTACAAGGTTGGTTGTTCTGGTGCACCGCTCCGACATGATTTGTTTATCCCGATTAATGTATACGGCAGAACATACAAGCTGAATGAAGACAAAATTCATCCTGCACGTTCGTTTGAAATGTACAACAAATACGCCATTCTTACGGATTATTTCATCTTAAACACGCAGGACCTCGTAAATTTCAGCGATGATGGTTGCAAGTCCATGTTTTCCGCAGGATATTCATAAGGCCTAATATTGCTACAAATTCAATTAATCCAAGTCAGTTGGTTTATTCAAGTTTAAAGGCATCCTATCCATATACATGTATATTTTCAACAAGAATGACACACTTTGAATGAGTATAGATTAATTACAAATAGAGAGATTTCTTTATACTATACATAATAAAAGAGTGATTTGACTGTAAGCTAGATTTATGTTAATGAAACGGAAAATTCAAATGAAACAAAACTACTAAAATCCATGTGAAAGAGTAAAAGGTTTACTATCTCAAACAATTCAAACAAAACTCTTAAATTGAAGATGGCAAAACAATGCCGGAACGAAATTGGTCGATATTCCCTTTTTTTTTAAATTAGACCTTCATTATACTATGTGTTATTCTTTATTTCGTTTAAATAACCTTTAATACATTTTCAAATGTGTATAAAACAATGTAAAAATGCAAAGGATAACAATTAACTCTATAGATATACATATGTTCTACTATATGTTATGCCAGAAGCATATTGTACAATGGAAATTAGCCACAACATTCCCTGCTATACTTTACCTTTCTCAATCAGTTTATTATACGTGCTGTCTCATTTCAATACAATTCATTCATGACTGCTTAGACTGAACCCATTCCCTTATGACGATGCATTAGGGTACATCTGCAGCCGACGACTCTAGAAAACTGTGTGGCAAAAAACAAAAATTGCTCATAAGCAATTTCTCTATTTTCAACACTGTATTCAACTCTGTTTAATAACTTTACGTTGTTTAAAAGAGAATCTTTTAAAGGTGTGCCTAGCTGTTTAAAAACGTTATTTGCTGTAGATGTGTTGTATTTTGAAAATAATTGAATCACCAGACATAGTAAATGTAATTGCCATGCGTAGATGTCTAAATTTCAAGACCATTTCCTTATTATACATATATTTCTAGCTCTTGGTAGACAGAAGTACATCATAATTAGATTAGTGATTCATTTTCAGTACCTACAAGCTATTTTACTCCACGATATAAACGGTTGGACTGATCAAAGCCTAGAACGTATTAGACATTAAGTATGATGTAATCAGGTGCAGAAATGCAGCACAAGAAAGATGATGCGAATATTGAACCATCAAACAAAGAAAGCTGACCCAGTGAAGTGCGACCTAACATGCGAATATTGAACCATCAAACAAAGAAACCTGACCCAGTGAAGTGCGACCTAACATGTCTCTTCATGAGAGCAGCCTGCGTCTTCATTTCAACTTTGTTGCTTTTTTTAGCGTTCTTGCCGTTTCTGAAGCATTGGTCTTCTCATCGGTGGACATTGAAAGTACAGAGTCCTACCTATACGGTACAAAGACCTACCTATACACATGTACGGTGCAACGAGTTCTTATAGATCAAGTATAAGTAATTAATATTCTTTATTCCAATATGAAGAAATAAGTTACAACCTTCGGACTATTACATCAGCCTGTCCTGGGATGTATTTTGTATACTTTTACCTATAGACGTCAGTTGCTGTATCTCCAGATGGTATATGAAATTACCTTTTGTAACATATTCTGACTGCTTGAGATTGAATTAAACGAATGCCATAACATATGATGTCTACTTGTAAAAACAGCAGTACAGACGACATTGAGATATATAAAGTTAAACAAACTGTTTAACCCTTCCCTGCTTGCAGACGCATGTTTGTGTTTCTGTATCAGACGACTTAAACACAGCATTTCGGCAAAAAAAACCCACATTACTTAATATGAGCAATGTATCCTCTTCTACATTTGTTTTTAAACTTATTCAATAATTATATGTTCATTTAAAGAAAGCTTTCTGCTGCATATTTGCTGTACGTTGGAAAGGTTTAACTCTTTAACTGCCGAATTTCTCAAAATCGACTATTTCATGTTGACAATTGGACCACACCATAGTTCGTCCAACAAGATATTTGGACCACACCATATTTCGTCCAACAAGATATTTGGACCACACCATATTTCGTCCAACAAGACAATTGGACCACACCATATTTCGTCCAACAAGAAACTTAATATAATTACATGTGGCAAAGATTGCATATTTCAGGTGAGACAGCGCGTTACGAGATGACTCACCTGAATATTTATTGTTTGTAAAAGGTTTCAATTGACATTGGCAGCGAGAGGGTTACGTGCTGCCTATTTGGGAACATCTGAATAAAACCGGCTCGTCTTAAAGATTGATAAGCGGCGTATGATACGAAGTATTAAAGGACCCATACAAAGGCACATGGCTGCTATAATGGTTGGGCTTTACATTCAGATTTCCTTTAGACAAAAAAAACTTCATGGATCATGATTACATTTCATTTAGACGGACGATGGGAACGCTGGTGAGATGGTGTATATGCACTGGAACGCATGCATAGGTGAACTGGGCGCTGTAATATGACGAATTTCTTTTTTGAAAACAACCAATCAACCAATCAATAAATCAATTGAGCAGTTTCTCCATTTTCGACAGTACTTTCAAAGCCGCCTGCTGCATAGGGTGTCTGACGTGGTCTGTCTAATGACAATAATTAAAATCTGAGAGAATGCTTTCATCTGCCGTAACACATTATGATAACACAACTTTTGAATACTAATTCATTGTACTCTGTTGGCTTTATCGAAACGTTTATTGTGGTTTATTACAATTTTTTAAAATGATTGGAACATCTACCTATTAAAACCATTAGGATTGCAAAATATATGAGAGATACCTTCCTCATAGTTAGTACAGTGGCTGTTCATGTGTGACATAATTGGTTTCTGCAAACAATGCGAAGCCGGGAAGGTTGGTTGTTCTTCATCTACACTGGTCACACATTATCTAACATTCTTTCCTTGGGGTGTAGTGAACGTTTATTCATGTAGTTAACGTTTCGATACAACAGCTCTCATACGCTATGTGAAATGTTGTCGTTGGTATAGTGAAGCAACATATATTCACTCTGAATGTTTTAAACTACCAGAAACTGGGATACAGGCAATCAGGTTTTTTTCTAAATAGCTATTTATCAGTGACACTGCCTCATAGCATAAGGCTGATATTCAAACAAACTGAGTCGCGCTTTAGAAAGCCAACATCGGGACATTTGCAACAAGTATTAACCAGATTAGCCAGCACATCCACACTATCTGATCTGGCTCTGCACGTCTCGCAAATTATCGATTGAAAGCCTCGAGAAACTCTCGTAAATAAATCAGTATTCATCGGGATCCTTAGCATGGATAAGAATGCAAATCTTTTTCCACATGTGCATTAATTACATTAAGGTTTTCTTTCTCATTTTAAGAAAATCAATTCAGTTCATCCCGCATAATCCTTTGAATAAATCTAAGATCAAACAAGGAACACTAATTAAGTTTACCTGCAACCGTATTGTGTATGCCAAGTAAATATTTAAGATCATGCAATTGATCACGGCACGAGGTCACCGATCATTTGATTTGTTTTTGCTGTATTGATAGTTGTTTATAACGCCGTTTTCAACAATATGCATTCGTATCACGTCTGTCAGTTTACATTATTCGGTTTTCTCACATCATTACTCCACACAACTGTCTGTCGAATCAACTGACTGCTTTTCGACGTAATCTGTTAGCCATTTAGTGGAAGAGGAATGTCACTAGTAACATTGACTTTTGTCAAACGTCCAAAATAATGTTGGCCGATCTGGGGTTCAAACTAACAATATCAGGTTTGACAGCCAGGTATATGAGCCGTCACGGCATAAAATTTACATTATGGCCTCTGCGTAATGTATCGACCCGGATCAATCTGCGCAGTCCGTGCAGACTGATCAGGACCGACACATTCCGCCCCAGGGTAACAGAGGTATAGAGTAATTATTCCTGTGACAGAAAATCCACAGGAGGCGAATCGTGTATTCCTGGATTTGTCTGTGCAGCATGGTTAGACTGATCCGGGTCGAGTCAACAATGTTGGTTTTCTCGCGGGACTGCTCAAATTTGAAAATATGACGAATAATTACCAGTGTACATACTTATAAAATCGTCCAGGACATATAAGCATTATTCATAAACGGCAAGATGTTCGAATGGGTTTTTGGTGAACAGTGAAGACAGTGATTGGACCTCCATTTAGATTCAGTGATCTGGGCCTTCTCTTACGCAAAATTCTCGAAGATACAATTTCCCAGTGACGTGTCTCACATTCCGTTATCGTTAAGAAGTCACGTGACCTGTCATTGCTTTAGTGAACGTTATTGCGTAATTGGAATGGTAGGAATCTTGTTTATGAACTATATTACAACGTTTGATTAATACTGGTAGTAAATACAAATCTTTATTACATGTTTTACTGTATATCACATGGCAATGATGGTATCAGATAGTGTATACCCATTACGTATTTCTTTATATGTCACGTGTGTATTATAACATGGCCGAATCACTATTTTTGTATTCATCCGCGAATGTTTTAAAAAATGGCCCAGAACGTGTATCCGGTAAACACAAACGACACGATGGATGGACGAGGTAAGGGGACGCTTATCGCTCATAAAAAATGTGCGTTAACAGTTCGTTAAATATTACATTTTCTGATAGCGAAAAAAACCCTATTTTCTTTTTGTGTTTCGTCATGTGATTAAAAGAATCAAACATCTTACAAATAATTGCCAAAGTCTCGCTTAATAACACATTTCCTGAACTCGATTAATAACACTTTATATGATATGACAACTCATGTCAGTTCCTATATATATCTAATGTATATTATATTATATTCTCGCTTTACTAAACTGTGAGTTTTATCAAGTTATACTGTTCACTGTTCACTTTCACTGTTCACCCTGTCATTAACTTATCTCTATAATTGAGCCGCCCCGCGAGAAAACAAATACTTGTTCTCAGATATAACCAAGAGCTACAGGCACTTTTAGGCAAATTGCTTTATTTTTCAAAATATCCTATTTTTCTTGGTACCTGGCTCATGTACAGTTTTGATGTTTATGACTGGTACTGAGGTATTCACCTTCGTTCTCTTGGCTGGCCTTGTCCAAACCAAACTCATAGACTACAGTTATATTTAGACTTTTGACGACTGCATTATGTATGATGTATGTGAGAAATTCTTTCACAATTACCGTGTGTTTTAATCCTAATTAGCCCGATATATCTTAATAACATTCGGGATAACTGAGGAAAACGGTCTATAGGTTTACGAAAGTAATCCTAAAAATAAGGATTAACATTCAGGATTCGTCGAATAAATCAGGAAATCGTTATATAAGTTTTTAAAACTGATTAGAGTTAACACCTATTCTACATGAGGTAAATGCAAGGTATTCTATGTCGATGCTTACTCCGTTCCTATTCGGTTTAAATAGTGTAAAGTTCAAACCTGCTCATTTTATACGATAATTACGTCTCTTACATAAATCAATCACGTTAATAGGGTCATTAAATTAGCATGAGAGGGATTTTCTGTTGAATCAAAGACTTATAATAACAATCAGGTGTATGTTTCATGTTAATACCATTTATGATAAAATGGGATTTTCTGTATTGCACTACGTCAAGGAAACAGGACCCTCTGTATGTATATGCCAATGATGAGAGATTATGCGAAACTGTGTACAACCTTACCCACATAATGTGTAGAGGTATAATTACTTGGCGAAATTTAAATTTCTAACATAATAGGACAATTGTGTCATGAGTTAAATCAATGTATGATCAATACACGGTGATATCAAAAGCCGACATATCTTTTCTGACAAGGTCTCTATGTATTATAAAGGGGATTTTCTCGATTTTTTTACAGCAGTCCTGTCTACAGAAGTACCCATTATAACGCCCTAACTCAACAAAACACAGCTTTATTGGGATATGAAAGTGTAAAACAAAGGCTATATAACCCGTAACGCCAAAAGTCGTCCTAGAATCATATATTTACCGTCGGGTAAATAAGCATGCTCAGAAATATGCAATGACCAATTGGTCAAAACTAGTTCCAGATAAACAGTGAGTGTGTGATGGCAGCAAATAATGGCTGTAGAACGGTTCTGTGGGCTCGCAAGTTTAATGTCGTCAGATA
Source organism: Clinocardium nuttallii (assembly GCA_031471495.1). Taxonomy (NCBI): domain Eukaryota; kingdom Metazoa; phylum Mollusca; class Bivalvia; order Cardiida; family Cardiidae; genus Clinocardium; species Clinocardium nuttallii. The sequence continues at coordinate 6,386 of JAUELF010144956.1, read as the reverse complement.
TGTTCATTTTGTGAGATTACTTTTTGAATGCCGTGATTTGTTTAAGAAGTTTATAACAATGCTGGTTTATATTGATGAATTAGTTATGGAATGTACATGGTGATGGTAGACTAATAGTGTCTGGCAATCCTTATACTGTAGATTGGTTGTAACGTTAACACTCATTGTTATACTGTAGATTGGTTGTAACGTTAACAATCATTGTTATACTGTAGATTGGTTGTAACGTTAACAATCATTGTTGTACTGTAGATTAGTTGTAACGTTAACAATCATTGTTATACTGTAGATTAGTTGTAACGTTAACAATCAGTGTTATACAGATTAGTTGTAACGTTAACACTCATTGTTATACTGTAGATTAGTTGTAACGTTAACAATCATTGTTATACTGTATATTGGTTGTAACGTTTACAATCATTGTTATACTGTAGATTAGTTATAACGTTAACATGGCTTTGTTTGTCGGAACCACCGCCTCGTTGGTGAAGTTGTAGAGCTTCCGCATCGGGTGCGAGACGTCCTGAGTATGACCGGGCTGGGTCATACTAAATACTTTAAATATGAATTGATGGCTTTTACTTCTTGGCGATCAGGAATACATGCTTAGCATTACGGCTGACTAATCCGTGTCAGGAGAATCGGCCAGTAGAACTGGTAAAACCCAGGAAACTCCGTGATATAACGTATCACCCTAACCCTATAAACTTAGATGTGGGGCGAAATTACTTGGTTAATCCAAGACTAACAAGAAGACAATCCTAGTGATAGCAGAAGAAAACTCCCTAATGAATTAGGTCAACTCGGTCTACATGCGAACATGCCATCAAATCATTTATAAATACAAGAGCAAGCGATGTATATTTGCAAAACAAACTAACTAGATAACACGAACACAATGAGAATATGTGTCTAAGTATGATACAAATATATACGCCGTATTCTAATGGTTTGTTTGAATGGTGTTTAAAGGTCGTTTCAACAGTTATTGAGTTACACCGCTGAACTTTCTCTGATCAGAGCTATTGATTAGTTTACCCTGATATCAGCGCATCAACCGTAACACACTATCCTCGCAACCCTGAACGTCAAGGATGGAATCCTTTAGTATGACCCGTCTGATAATCTAATCCATGTCTTCTGCTCGCGATCAACTTCCCAGCGGAAGCGGTCTGTCGTCAGCACTAGCGTATTTTTTATTTAATTATATACATGTTTAGGAAAACACAAAACTATTAAAACATCCTTTAACAGTGCAGACTCAGATCAAACTGTGCGAAAGAGGTACCACGTTATCATCTTCGAAATATGAAAGCATGTATTAAAATCGCGCAATTTAATATAAACTGAACACAAACATCTAATGTGTGTCGCTCTTAAAGAATGATTCTCATACAGATAAAGGAATAACTAAACGAGTTATGAACTGGCCAAAGAGTTCTTTATTAACAGGTAGCATGTAAGCTTCAGAGAAATGTGAAAGTATGTATTAGTTCCCGTACAATAACAGTTAGTGTCTGTGAGAATAAAGCCGCTTCTATAGATCGACCAGGATAAAAAAAACTCCCGCCAAAACTTAGGATAGACGTACATGCGGGTAACTTATCACTAGTATCGCTGCATTAATGTGTATCAACTATTTGTGTTAACTTTACCTTTTTGTTTAGGTACGGACAGGGCCGGTTAATTTGTGTAAACACCGATTCATGCTGGGCGCACTCTAAGGTTAATTATTTGTTTATTGTATACTTGTCATCTTTAATTAACCGTTTTACTGGATGAAATAAGTCGCGTCCTGCTGCCTATAAACATCTGAATAAGTATAAGTCGCGTCCTGTTGCCTATAAACATCTGAATAAGTATAAGTCGCTTCCTGCTGCCTATAAGCATCTGAATAAGTATAAGTCGCGTCCTGTTGCCTATAAACATCTGAATAAGTATAAGGCGCGTCCTGTTGCCTATAAACATCTGAATAAGTATAAGGCGCGTCTGGCGATTTGGAGTCTTAATGACATGTTCGAATGAAATCGTTATAAACAATCTTGCTGTGTTTTTATACCATGCCAGAAACGTAACGCATTTATGCAGGGCTGTGATTAAGGAAATTGACATTTTCACATTATTGAAAATATGTAGTAATATGAAATATTTGTAAAACTGACAACACTTCACCACACATGGTATATGTTTGTATATTGTGATTGTATATACTGTGTATGGGCCGGTGGCCTTATAATACAATAAACTATTGAAATTGATGACAACCCGCTCTGACATATCTTAACTTTTGTCCACATCTGCAACATGCCACTTCGGACAGATCTAGGACAAACTATGTTAAAACGCAATTAATTTATTTATTGATGAAAAATGGATAGGTCCAATTTTCAACTTGGAAGAGTCGACGTTATGACAATTGGCAGTGAAAAAGTTAAATTTGAAGATTAAAACATGACACATTACATGTTCAGTATCGGTACTGCTTTGATTTTCATTCGTCCAGTAACCGTGACGTTACGATGAGCCATGCTGCAAACATATATTAGCCGTCTCGCCAAAAACCAACAATGTGATCTCTGCGTAAAGTGTCGACCCTGATCAGCCTAAGCATGCAGTGCAGGCTTACCCGGATAGATACTTCCCGCCTCTTGTGGATTTTCTGTTTCAGGAACCATTACTCTATACCTCTATCGCTCGGAGACGGAATGTGTCGGCCCGGATCAGTCTGCGCGTAACGGCTCATATCTGTCTAGGGATATGTGCAATTGTGTAGATAGATACAGATCCCGAATACATGTCCGTGATGTCGGATCTTGATTCGCTCTGTTCACTAAAACATCCTGGTATATATGTCAAGACAATATGATTGATCGTGCACTTTTTGACCAGATAACTTTGTGCGTAGAAAGATCTTCATCGTAATCAATCACCCATATCCTGCAATTGATTTTGAAAGAGGCAGCTAAAATAAGCAGTTATTTGTTCGTTTGGTTGGTATTATACGCCACTTTCAAAGTTTAAGTACACGAATCTATGCTCGCATTCTATTCTCAAGCATCTGATTGACCAGAAGCAAATAAATTATTCTCTAAATTGACAAATCAAACGTCTTGTCTTGATCGCAGGGTTTATCATTATAAAGGGTAAGCCTGCCCGACATGCTTAGGTTGATCCGGATCGACACTTTACGCAGAGCCCACGAATATCCAGTACCCTACGTCGCGTAATTATAAGTCAAATTGCCCATACGAACAACTGGAGCATTTACCTGACATAATATATATAAATAAAGAATATTTTGTCATAACACTCAATGGAAAGTAGTGTTACATCGAAAAATCGGACAAGTAATTAAACGAAAGTGTTAACGTATTTGTGCGAAAAAAAGAGGACTTAGTCGCTTTATCGTGCTTTCCTCTTTTCCCATTATCGTTTCACAAAACGTCTGTCGCGGATGTTTTAAAAGTCGACTACTGCATTTGTAAGAGAAATGTAAAAGGTAATCATGCACTTTTATACTTCTTTTGGTTAACCCTTTCCCCAATAAAGACACTTTCCGACACCTCAGCAATATACTGCTTTATAAAATATTAACGATCAATTTATCTTTTTGTCAAAAGGTTTTGATATGTATTCAATATTGCTATTTTACGTCAAAGAGAATTTCCATAGTTCTGACTTTATGTTTTTAAATCCGTCTGCTGCAGGGTTTTGATGGCTTGCAAAGGGTTAAATATTTATGAAAAAATAGCTAGCCTAATACAAACAGCATTTGCAAAACACGAAATAAAATAATTTACAACCCATGAGCAGTCTACGGTGAATACCCCCTTTACCCATATCTGTACAACATCTAAAGCAGGGTTAAGTTCAAGTTTATTTGTTCGGCATATACATTGATATTACATTTCCATAAACAGAATTCCATGACAGTTTGAACAATGAAAACATATGCATATATATACATCGACAGAAACATAGAACGAGAAAAAACACATATTTTCAATATGATCAATAGAACGAGAAAAATACATGAATTGTCATTAGTAATGTTTCAACATCTAGGAAAATTTACAAGAACAGTTAGGGGTTAATTTGTAACAATACATTTGGTAAAGTAAACAAGAGAAGAGTACAATATTTAATAGTGTTTAAACCCTTTCCCGCATACAGACGCTTTTCTACTTTTCTGTGCCTCAAAAGCAGACACAGTTTGAAAATATTGTTGCAAAAGGAGCAATTTCTCCTTTTGTCACAGTGTTTTCAACTCTATTCAATAATCATACTTTCAGTTATAAAGAGAGTTTACATTTTTGTCAAGATAATTTCCAATGTTGTATGTGAAAAATGATTAAAATTAAAAACCACATTTTACTTTTAGACGAAACGTATGTATTATTCAGAAAGAGATTAGTCCTCGTGACAAGAGGTAATTTCTTTTTCGCATTTTCTTCTAATTGGAATAAAACTATTTTTTCAAAATGTTAACGACTTTTATTGTTTGTTTTAAAAACTGAATACGTAGTTAACTCCTTATTCTGCACGCTACGTACGTCTTGGCTATTTATTACAGCAACTGTGGACGTGTGATAATGTATATTCGATTCATTTCCTGGAACATATTTTTAAACTTTGACTGCTTTTCATAATCGTAGGTATTAAATCGACGCTGTATGAAGCTGATGATATATTAATGAATTAATGTATACACCTACGATCACTTTACGTAAGTGTTCGGCCACTTTCTACTTTCTCTCGAATATATACGTCCATGTTTGGCCACTTTTTACGATCGAGACCATAAACATTATATACCGAAGAACACTTATCGTATTCGTATCTTGGTTTCTACAACATTAAGTATTGGACTACCTAAAAGAAATCGTTGTATATTTGTTTTTACTAATTATGGTTTAAATAACACTTCATGTACAAATTGTATGTATGTGTATGTAGTACATGTATGTAGGTTTAGAATAGCCCGTGCATTTGTTCGACCTGCAAATTTTACATGGATTGGAAAAGCTTCTAACAAGCTTATGTAAGTAAAGTATGAACAGTGTATATCTTGGTCATACTGTTCAAATGTACAGGCATATCTGTGTATAAATTCTTCGCAAACGCTAACACTTATCCTTCTCATGGACCTGCTACAACGATTAATAACTATCTTGACTATATGAGCCATTCCGCGAGAAAACCAGCATTATGTCATCTGCGAAATGACTCGACCAGATCAGCCTGCGCTGTCCGCGCAAACTGTTCCGGGCCGACACATTCCTGTCATTGGTGAATAGAGGTAAATAGTTATGATCCATGAAACAGAAAATCCACAGGAGGCAAAAGTGTCTGTCCGGGTTTTGCCTGCACGGCATGTTTACACTGATCCGCGTCGATACTTTACGCAGAGACCTCAATGTTGATTTTCTCGCGAGACGGCTCAATTATGATATATGTAAAGATGTTAACCATTAAAAATCGCATAGATCAAGAATGCACTAAGAATAATCAGCGAAAGAAAAGGAGAATGATTTAGTGTGTCAAGGAGCCGAGATTGAAGCTCTTCGCGAAAAGTACATCTGGTGTATAATTCTTTTGATTTACTCGTAAATAATGTTTCCAGAACTTGGATATAATGTTGTCTCAAATAACAATTGGATATACATTGTGCACGTTTGAACGTAGGTGGCAAAGTACCAATTTGCCGAGGTTAAACAGAAAACTGTTATATAATGTCTACTTCGAAAACGTTTGCATTTAACCCCCCCCCCCCCCACCTCCCCCAGAATCCCAGAATGAAACAGTATGTATTACGATGACTGTACCGAAACTAAGATAGCTAATTAAATGAAATTGCTAACTTTGTTCGCAGTTCTCGAATTAAAAAGACAAGATACGTTTTTACTCGAATTTTTCAACTGTTCATGTTCTGCGTGACTAGATAAAAAAGGAATTGCGGTCCAATAGAGCGATATTTCCTGAAGTTATCGAATACAGTTGTGTCAACTAAAAATGCGTTGAGATTACTGAAAGCAAGATAAAAGTTTCTTTTAAATATGTTTAGAGCGTGTTTCTGAGTGGTCAAACGTCATATGAACCTTCCCGCGAGACAGACAACATTATGGTATCGGCATCATATGTCGACTAGATCAGCCTGCGCGGTCCGAGAATACTGATCCGGGCAGACACATTACGCCTCAGAGGGATAGAGGTATAGAGTAATGATTCCTGAAGCAGAAAATACACAGGAGGAGAAACGTGTCTGTCCGGGTTAGCATGCGCGGTATGCCTAGGCGGATCAGGGCTCGACACTTTACGAAGAGCTCATAATGTTGGTTTTCTCGCGAGACGGCTCAAATGGATTTTGATATCTATTGGACCTCAAA
>JAUELF010144846.1:0-15018 GCA_031471495.1 Clinocardium nuttallii | reverse complement strand
TTTTTCAAAACAATATGATACTATACAAGTTCTAGATTAAAATTGATATACATGGACTTTAATATGTTCTTTTTACCAAGTTATATTTCTTAATCAAACATGGCAACTGGACAACGTCTCATGAAAAAATTGAAGGCTCATGAATAGGCCCTTTATCTCAAGCAAATTTTATCCACTTTTTCGTAAATTTTGAAGAATTATAAAAAGGTATAATGACTAAACAGGTGTTAATTGACAACAACATAAGAAAATTTAATACGAAAGTAAAAACCATTTTTTTTTTTGGAATTTCAAAACCTCAGTTCAGTACATCCTTAAGCTTATATCAATCAAAACACTCCTGATATGAGTAAAATCACTTTGATAGACAGAACACAAAAATAAACTAATTAATAACCAAGCATCATTTCTCATGTGTTTGCAATACAATCGTGTTTAGTTAACCTAATCAGATTATTATGTTTTATAAAATAGGAGAGTACCGCTAATTGTTTAAAGACAAAATGTTAAATATTAATATTGAAAGTAAAAATAAGAACCTTTTCGACAAAAAAATGACTTTCATATGTATATCCGAAAAATCAAAACTACAGGAATCGAGATAAAACGAGATGTATATGACTTAAATAAAAAGTGTGTTTCTGAACTCTGTAAACTTCCAATTCGATACATAATGAGCGTCGACTGTTTTTCACACTGAGCTAATACGATTATAACTTAAGTTCCTTTGTTTTGTATCATTAACAGCTATCGACACAGATAGCTCTGTGTATAGGCTTAGAGCTAAACAAACCTAAGCATTACTTTTTCAAAGCAAAAAGTCTTTAGAAGTACAATGCACACGATATTGCGGTATTGACTAACGTGTGTTATTGAGCTGTAGATACGTATACAATGTGCATAAAATGTATATGTACATGCACATAGTTTTGCACCATGACCCTAAAGTAACCATAAATATCGTATAGTATTAATATGACTATTAGTAGATGTGCTTGGCAATTTGAACAAATAAACGTAAGCTTTACTTATTTTAGATCATAATTGCCTTTACGAGCAATCTAGTATTGTCTCGACAGATTAGTTGTTAAGAGTCCGACTCAGTTGCGGGATGGCGGATTCGATCAGCAGCCGTGTCATATCAACTACTGTTGAAACAAGCAATATAGAACATAATAAAACAGTATACAACATCAAGCAGTCTAAATAATTAATAAATGGACATCTTCGACATCTTATTTATGAATATGTTAGATTAAACAAATTAATTACAACAAATATGGACATTTAAGACAACAGTAGATATCCAAGCTATCGTATTACTAAACATTTTGACTGTTTCCGAAAACAATTTAGCGATGACTGACAAAAAACAAATCAACCGGCTTTTGCGACTAGTGAATATCTTCAATGTTCGCTTATGGGTCGCTTATAGGTCATTCATAAGAGTATTCCAGCAGCCTCTCTCACACGGAGAACATCAAGATCCCATGGTATGGATATGCACTTTCGAAACAAGGTTGTTGTCTATTGCGTTGTTTGCAGCTTACTTGATGAACAGTGTGTGTTGTGCTAAGGCTACACTGGGTGTGACACAAATTGTTTTGCATATGTATACGTTTCATTTCCAGTTGTGTACGTGTCGTTTGTTGTAACTGTTGTCCTGGAATATGAATAGTGTAATTATATTTTCATCTTCAGAGTATGATAGTAGGAAACCCCTTTTAAGTCTACGACGCAACATTTAATCCCAAAACTGTTTAACAGAATGTTTTATGCCCCCTGGTTTGTCACATTATACGTGAGGCGACTAGTTATTATGAATGCATCTGCTAGATGTTCCGTAAAACGGCCCTATCGGTTGAACAAGAAAATGGCACAAGCGTATTTAGATCAGAAAATCCTATTATGGATCGACGCTTAGATCGATGCAGCTATCGAATGGTTTCCATATATCTAAGCTTTTATTTAGCAAATCAATAGCAGACGATTTTGAAAACATTAATGAAAATGTACTGAAACGCTCTATCAATAAAATAACAATTAAAGAAAAAATATGACAACATTTGGGTAAAGGAGAAATGCTCATGTTCAAAAGACGTCAGTAAGCGCCAGTATGGGGTAACAAGCTTAATAAGAAGTGCCATAGAATCATTCGTTCCAATAACGTCATCTTCGATGTCTAGACATCACCATTAGTTTTCCTAATTGAAATGATATAAATAATTCATACATGCAAATGAAACCTAATTGAGGATAATAACATTTTCCCGTCATGAATTTATATAACGAAATGAGAATAATGTACATAAATTCTATGATAATTAATAACCTCTCACCAAATTATCCTAAATCTAATTGATAGCTTCTTTCTCAGAATAATCTAACTATTCAGAACATCAATGTTCTGCTATTTACGAAAAAGTAAGGGAAAATATTCGATTTAAATTAATCACTGTTGCCGTTAAAGTACTGTAGATCCTAGAAACGTTCATTTTAAAACTGATATGAATCGCATTTAGCATACCTTTTTCTATAGTCACTTCTATAATTATATTTACTTATATTTTTAAAGCTTTTCAGAATTGAAATTGGAGGACGAGTTGGTATTAGAAAAAAACGCATTTAAATTTCTATGACATATCACAATTACGTTTGTTTAAAAACACTTAGTTATGACACACCTTAAATGAAATTAGTATTCCGATGTTTTTAGTGTTAGCAGGTTGATTAAATTTGCATCTCAAATGAGAAAAAAATACGCCCCCGATTAGACTTGCATCAAAATATTATGTGCCCAATATCAAGATAAATCACGTCGTATTTTCCATTTAATAGTAATTTTAATTTCTGAATGTTATTTTCATGTAAAAATATGTTAATACGCGAAAAATGGTTCGAGTTTGTTTAGTAATATATGTATTTGTAATTGGTGCTCGTGCGATGTTGACATTTTCTCCCTCGATCTGTATGTTGGTCTAGCTATTTTCCTGTGGTTTTTAGATTGGAAAGCTGCTCATTATAAACAGACAAACTGTATATGTTATGGTTCGTTCGTTTACGTATATTCTGTGCCCATGGTAATATATTTATAGCTACTTTGATAGAAAAGGATCAAACATCCAATTTAAGTAAGTTACTTCCTCACAAAAGTCTCATGAATCAGGAAGCGGCGAAAGACTAAAGCAGATGCCATTTGGAGGTACGGAAGTACTACTTTTGCAAGCCACACTGCTACATACATCATGCCAACTTCGTCTCTCAATAAAAGGCGGTAACACTTTTATGAATGTTTACTGCATTAAACAGTTAGCATCATCGTGAAATTGACAATCTAAGCGGAACGTGATTGTATAGTGAGCGTGTTTGCAAAAATGTTTAAATTCTTTAAGAGCGGAACGGAATTCTGGATCTGATCATTAATACTAATGAATTGAAAATCCGCCCAATGAGCAGTTGTAACTATTTTACGGAACTACACCATTAAAAGTCATATTTGTATGCTAAATCTTTGTTTTAAAAGACACATCAATAGCCGATTTTAATGTAATATAACACTACTATATATATATATGACCATTTTCGTAAAACAATTTTCTCCGCAGCCTTATTCATGATAAGTGGCAACTTTTCCCCGATCCCATAGCAATGTGACGTTCACGCTAGATCGTATGTTAATATTTAAGAAAACAAAATCGTAACGAAACGGAATTAATTTGAGCCAATCATATCGTTGAACATATTTTGATTGAGGGAAAAAAGCGTTCCCAGTGAGTGTAAAAAATTGAACAATTTGATAGGAATGTATGAATGTCTGAACGCATTACGAACCGATTGGAACGTGAGCGGAGCAGAACAGACCGGCACAAGCGTATACCATTCTATATTCCTTTAACTATATAATGAGTGTGGTCTATTTGCCATGACGCATGAATACACCAAATTTAAAATCAAAATAGATACGAGCCGTTCCTCGAGAAAATTAATATTATGGACTCTGCGTAACCATGGTAATGTATCGATCCAGATCAGCCTGTGGATTGACCATAAGTGATTGGGAGAATATATTGAATCTCAACATATAAGAAAAATGAGTAAAAGAAATCCTGCCGAATAGATATCGGTGCATGGAATTAAACATGACAATGCAATGTCTTCATCAATCAAATAAAGCGATGTTACGAACCAGGAAGTAGGCCACCAATAATCATAAGTGTTTTTCTGGCATGAACAATTCTATAAATGTATGCATATTTGGTCTTTTCCAGTAATATTATTTTAGGATTTGTGATCTTATTGCATGGAAGACAGGACATTCCAAAATGAAATTAAACTCATCTACTAAGACATTACAATGCTGACATTTGATTTCGGATCTAATAATTGTGTTAGGTCTATCCAATTATATTTATATATGCTACGATATATGTAATATTCAGCATGAGAAGTTTATTCGTGAAATAACAAAGTATAGTCCTGAAACCATTTGGTTTACAGTTTGCTTAACATTGACTGCAACTATAATGTGTCAAATCAAGGGTTTAAATATCTGCTCTAACAAAATCAATTATATAAAAAAAACATAGGTGCTGAAATATGAACAGATATTTACTTAAGGTTGAATGTCTCAAAGATATTTATTATCAAAATTGAACATTTATGAAATGGAAAGAAAATGTTCACATGTATAGTCAGCAAAAAGCAAGAATACAATGGTCTGAATGAACAAACTGTAAGGGGGAGGAACGTTTTAAGTTTAGAAATACGAATAGTTTATTAAATAGGCACCCCCCGTCCGAAACCTTTTTTTGAGCTTTAATGAATCGTCTCGTCTGGACTGTACACCAAACAATTAAAAAGGCGTTGCCTAGGAAGTTGGAGGAAAATTGAACTTGGTTTCTGAGCTTTGATGAATGGGTCGTCAGGGCCGTAAGACAATTTATTAAAAAAGCGTAGCCTAGGAAGTTGTGGAAAAGTTATCAAGTACAAATTAAATGTGTCTACAGTTTTGTAATAGTGGTATATTGATTGATTGAGGTTTAACGCCGTTTTAACAGTTTCTCAGTCATATCACGGCAGAATAGAACACACACTGTATTAAACTTTCACACACAAAATGTATATGAGTATACAATACATGCTATTTTCCTCATGTCTCCGGTACGCTTACACAAGTATATTGTTTCAGAATTGTGAAGATCCTGATCTGACAGCTCATGGATACAGGCTCTTATGAACCATTGTCGTTCACGAAGTCCCAAGGTTTGATATTCGTTTGACTTGATCCGTTTTACTATTTAAAGGGTATTTTATTATCAGTGGTAGGCGGGTTCATGTATTAAACAAGCGCTGTGTTTGAAATATTACCCCCCTGTAATAATGTGCTCACATTAATCATATTTTTCAAAGAAATGACTACTTTTTTCTCCCTAATGAGACATTTTGGAACGTTAAAGACCGGTAATGACAGCAAACCCGTATCCATAGGATATTAGGATTTTACGAGTATAATTTCACTGTCTCGAAAACGTGGAAAAGAGAAAAAACGAAATAAGCCGTATCACTGGGAAAGAGACCTTCTAAAATTGAAGAAAGTGACAACCCACATCAACTTGTACCTCTGAACAGTCTTGTCACTGTCTTTACGGTTTGTCATGATTGGTACGTTTCCATTGGGTCGAAGGTTTCTAGGAGTATAATTGCATTGTTTCAAAACGTCTTAAACAGTAATTTGTTATGAAATAATCCATCGTACCGGGAAACTAAACCTCTAGTAGTGATGCCAGTGAAGACCTATATATATAAGCGTATACCTTCGCCCAATCTTGTAAGGTTTTCAATTTTCGACATTTAGTCTATACATGTTAATACATGTATACTGACAATTCCAGTGAAAAGGTAGGACCATAAAATAAGAATTAAAGGTGGAATAGTGATACTGCTATAGTTAGAGAAATAAATTCAATTTATATCATACTGAATTGGATAATAATCCAATATCTAATTTTGGACAGGGAAAAAATCATGAATTGCTGGTTGATAAAAAGAATTATGTTATTTCATATACGCATTGGGATTGCCGCCGTTCCTCAATCAGCATTTGCTGTTTCGAATCAAGTTTATTGTAAGCGACCAGTGCGTATAAAGGTATTATTGCTAGTTGCGTCCTCTGTAAAGAAAGAAAGTCAAATATGTCAAAGTTCTACCAAGCAGAAAGCACCAAGTCTTTCTGTTTGTCTGCAGATTTTATAATAATTACCAAGCTAACGAAATATATAGGGAAACACAGTTTAAGGTCATCATTTACATCAACAGTTTATTCCCAAGGGAATACAAAATAATCATGTTTACGCCTTTTTTACATGTATTTACTTTACCAACCGGTTCCAACGTGCATCCAATCCGCCGTTAATACACTGGAAACAATATAGAATTAGAAAAGTATGTACACTTTCTTCTAAGACAGGAACAGATGTATTTCAGTATAGTTCAAAACAGACGGGCGAAAGAGAAAATGCTGACCAGTAAGCTTTCTGTTTGTCTTAATATGTTCATAAAACGTTCGCTGTAGATGAAATGAACGTCGGTTGTCTTCGTATGAAATCATATTGATTGTAAGAATACTTAGACATTCATATCACGATACATATGGTTTCATTGTTCTAGACTCGTAAGGGACACAGATAAACGTTTAATAAAAGTCGCACTATTTTACAGGAATCTCTGCTATCTTTTGGCTGTAAAGTTTAAACTGGAAGCCAACATTTGCTCGCTCAGTCCGTAGCATCTCAGACTGTCAATCGAAAGTTTGTGAATTCGAACCATAGCTTCGCCAACATTATAGCCGATAGTTGACCAACGTCAACTCCACAATGGTCTTCAAATCTATGTGGAATCTCAATCAGTTTGTCTGGAAAATGGTGTAAAAATGCCAAGACATGGATTATAAGGTGAACTGGTCCCCGTGAAGTGAAAACGGCGTCCAAATCTTTCAAACTTGTAATGCAATGTCAGAAAGTCTTTATATCCGTACATAACAAGTGTACTGTATCCTCAATTGTTCCATGGGATATATATCACCATATGGGGTGAGGTAAACGATTCGCTGTCGTTTAATTTGGACGATAATTACAATTAAAGTTAATGGATTACAAATAACTTAAGCATGGAAGCTCAGTGGCTTCATGTGTAAGCACTTACACTTGGATGACTTTCGAGACTCCAATGCATGAGCCACGTAACGCAAACACCGATATATGGAGTTGTGTTTAACATCAGTAACACTCGTAGTTGCATGTTGTACATTTGGGTTCTAAGTCATATAAGTTTAGAATGCTTCTTTGGTGTCACCACGAACTAACGACCAATACTTACAGGCAATTGTTAGATGTGCAGGCATCTATTGATCTTCGCTGTTTTCATAGTATTAAGGGTCGAAATTTGTACGGCGTGTCACATATGTAATGTGAGTGTTTAACTATATTATGGCATGGCCTACGATTAGAAGAGACTGATTCGTCAAACAGCCATCATGGATACACACTACCTATACTTACATTATTTATTGACCTTTCCCGTGTTAAACGCGACACTAAATATACGAGCAAACCCTGCATTGAACAAGTTCGAACACCATCCTAGAACAATGCACAGAGCAATCAATCAGCACAGTGTAGCATTAGCTTGGGCTACGTTTTAACACATTTAAGTAAACACTGCATACTCAATACAAGAGGAGTGAACATATTTCGAATATTATGATACCTCTATTAGGAACACATCGGGATTAGGGTCCATGGACTTGGCGACGATGACCTATGTAATGCATTATAGATCAACCCATTATTTTAAAGCAATATCGTCAGAGTACGTGAACACCTGTATTGCACGCTCGGCATGTTAAAACTAACAACTGACGATTTTGAGTGGTTTCGCTATATCTGTGTTGGTAAACAAATAGGACTCTCACCAGGGCGTCATGAAATGAAATCCCGGCTCGGACATTCATTCAACGCTCAAATAACTTTCTTTTCGAGTGTCGTGCTTTTCCAAAATTTGCTAACAGTCTATTTGGAAGGTAGCCAATTGTCATTGAAGACTATTGTGTAGATTGGTGGTGAGTTAGTGGCTATGTGAACTCACTAACAATGACAGAATGAGTATACAATTTATAAGTTACGCTTTGGCACTTTGCCAAATATTGACACGTTTCTGACTCATCTGCAGCCGACAACTATTGAACACATTGCTACAAAAGGATCACTCTATCCATTTATCCACATTGTTGTAAAACTCTATTCAACAAATATATATAAATTTGTATATATCTTCAATAGTTTTGCAAGGATGTTTCCTAAGTCGACTGCTGCATATATGTTGTATGACAGAATGGGTTCTGCATTGTTAAAATAAACTAATTCTGTATAAACTATTTCAAGCGCGAATTGTTAAATAAGAATCGTCCATGTTAACATCGGGCGTCTCCATTTTTAATTTTCTAAGAGTTTTGGAATATTTTAATAACGAACTCGTCTCACCCGAATCTGCTTTGTTGTAAAATTCTCAATCTTGCCATTGGCGCTGAAAATATTAGTGTATTGGATAATTGATATTACTTGGCCAATATTATACAGAAGCACTTAATATCAAATTGTTTCAGTTTTATAAGAACGTTTCTCCCACTTCAGGATGCTTTGTTTAATAACGATTGTCAATACTATCCAGAAGAAACAAGTACATCATAAATTAAATCATAACATCAAAAGAAACCGTCTCAGACAAGACCCGACATTGGGATACTTTGTAATTAATGACACATTCCAATTTTCAAACAACTTGTAAATTATGACAGTACTATTTGGGCTTTTGGGAAGTTTGTAAATAATAGCATTTACAAATCGACTTTCGCACATTATATAAACTATGACTGCAAAAATCAGACTTTCGGACATTTTATAAGTTATGGCAGTCACTATCCGACTTCAGGACATTGTGTAAGTATGGCAGTCACTATCCGAACTCAGGACATTTTGTAAATATGGCAGTCACTATCCGAACTCAGGACATTTTGTAAATATGGCAGTCACTATCCGAACTCAGGATATTTTGTAAATATGGCAGTCACTATCCGACTTCAGGACATTTTGTAAATATGGCAGTCACATTAAACTGATCAGTCATGTTGTTAGTATTTAGCTTAATTCGCTCTATAGATGTATCCATTGATGCTTGTACGCCAACATTAAGATCAAATCCTGGTCAAAATGATCGGATGTATGCTGATCTGGGTATTCGCTTGCCGCGATGTCTAAAACGACCCATTTTAGCGCAGTGTCTCAACGATCCCTCAGCGCAGTTTTCTCAACGATCCGTTTCAGCGCGGAGTCTCAACAATCCCTTATAGTGCGATGTCTCAAAGGTCCCTTTCATATCCCTTTCAGCGCTGTGTCTCAAATATCCCTTATAGAGCGGATGTCTTTAAGGTCCCTTTCAGTGCGGTGTCTCAACGATACCTCTTAGCACGGTGCCTCAAATCTCCCTTTTAGTGCGGTGTCTCAAAGATTATTTTTGGCGATGTCTCAAAGATTCCTTTTGCCGCGATGTCTCAAAGAATCCTTTTGCCACGATGTCTCAAATATACCTCTTGGCGCGGTGTCTCAACACTCCATTTAGCGATGTTTCAAATATCCCTCTTAGCCGTCTGTAACGGTTTGTAATAAACGACGGGTTTACTCTTTCAGCGCCAAAGGCAATGTCGAAGTTTTTACAAACAACTCCAATTCAGGTCAGTCAGCTCGTAACGATCGTTATTCCCGAAAACAGCATTGCTATTAAATTGTTCCAAAACTCTTATTTCACAAACAATGGAGTTGCTCCATTATTTATACGGAAGACTCTTCCGATCTGATTACAAAAGTGATAACAGACTATTGGTAAGTATGAAGTCGCACCTGTATCTTTTCCCACATAAAGCAAACGTCAGACGATAACGAGATTGAATTGTTCTTAGTAAAACATATCGAATATATATCATAAAAAGCACAGTTACAAAGTAATGGGTGCTTAGAAGTACTCGTCAACATATTCGAGTTAAGTTCCTCTTTCATTATTTCCAAAAAAGTAAGTCGAGACCAACACTATGTTTAAGTAGATGACCAGAACTCCGTGAAGACGGCGCGTGTACAACTATACACTGACCCTTATGATTTAAAGGTACTTTAGATGTAGATGGACATCACAATTTTGAAACGTCGAAAGATCTGCAAATATTGCTGATATTGATAATACAGTAAGTAATAAGTAGTTAAAACTATTTTGGCAGTAAATGTTGAAAAGCGTCAATTGAAAGTAATAAAAATGTACAAAATGTGTGTCTTGCATAATGTTTTATGTATACAGATCCTTGTGGTTCTGCTAAAACTGCAGTAATACAGTAAACCATCTGAGGCTTCACGGTTAATTGGTGTAACTAGATGATGAGGCGGACATACATCTCTTATCCCCAATCATATATATATAGTTTAAACATGTAGGATCATGGCAATAAACAACAAATAAATAAACGGTTCACATAACTTTGCCAGTTATCGTACTAAAGGCGCATTTTCATTTGCGAAGTTTCTAAAAAAGGTTGATACATCAGGTTGTATCATTTTCTTTGTTTGATTTTGTTCTATTAATAACGCTTGTTATAAATTATTATATTCTAAATGTCATCCAAAACACCATTTGTAACAGGAAACAATATATGATATCAGACAATACCAAAAGTTTTCAAGACGAAGTATTCATCAATTTTATAAAAAGATACACAATAATTGGCATGTTAAAAATACTGTTTGATAAAACTTCGTATACTTGATGTATATGCATATATGCATGTCAGAAGACACAACAAACACACAGTGGTCAATGGTGTTTGAAAACACATCCTTTTTACATTGCTGTAATCAGCAGATAATTGAAACATTTTACATTGAAGAATTGAACTTGACCTTTTTGGTGTATATACCGATTTATTCCATTTAATACATCACTAAATCTCGGTGAACATATATATATCGAATAGATCAAAGCTACAATTACATTTAATACAATTAAAAGTCAGAGTTAATTTGTAGACCAGAACAGAACAGTATCTATGTTTATATCAGGTATGAATATCATACAGCGTAAGGGCTAACTTTAAATACATAGATTGCTAATATACAATTAGAGTCACATGAACAAGTGTTTATAACCATTATAACCATTTTTTGTCTGATTAATTAATTAACACAGATTAAATAATAGTTTGTCAAATATTGACACTTTTTCAAAAAAAATATACATAATTTATCAATATGTATTTAAAATTGATCTAACAAAGGTGTATTTATCAAAGACATGTTTAATCACATAACAGAGAAATTCTATCGAAACAAAAATATGTTAGAAATAACAAATAATTAACGCTTGAGACTAAAGGTAATTTTCCTTGCATACATGTTACTGAATACCCGAGCTATACTTTCTGAAAGTAATATCTGCAATCTTGTCAAGTTTTCGCCAAACTTGATGGTGAGATTTGGATGCATCTGAACTCTCCAAACAGGGTACGTAATTATTACGCCGGTAGAAAAGGCATTTTCGCAAACTATAGAACGCTAGGTCTTCGTAGAAGTCCATGCATATATTCATCAGTCGAAGACCACAATGTAAAAAAGGTTTCCGTCTAATAGTCGGTGCCACTCGGTCATGTCTGTCATTATGAATGAAATATTGTTCCATAAGGAATGGCCGATGTCTTAAAGTGCTTAATCGGATGATACCTGATAAATATCAATTGAGGCTATTAAATTCACGGCATAATGAAAAAGAAGCCAACACAGTTTTATTTAATCATGTTGTACATTATTGCGTTTTATTTTCAGAGAGTTAGACTTATTGATACGGCTTCTTTTTACGTCAGAATTAATAACCCTTTCAAACTCATCGGGAGGAATATTTGGTTAATCCTTATCACGAATGCATGAATATTGAATACATTTCAAAACAGTTTGACTAAAGGAGAAAGTGGTTATCACTACACAGTTCTTAATGTGTCCTTTTTTTCTGAAGTTGCAGAAAAATGCGTCTGTTTGTAGTAATTTCCCATTTATGTTATATCCTGAATAAATGTCTTTGTCTGAGAGAAGGTTATATATTCGCATATGCTATCGTGCATGTTTAGTATCAGTTCCTCACGTATATACACATTATGTGACTTATGTATGAAGCCGCCGCACACGGGAACAATCGTACCCGAGCCATTGTCCTCTCAACGCTCTCAGCAGCCGTACTTGTAAGTTCAATCTGTTTGCATAACGTGTACTAAGAAAGAACTACCAATTACAATTCAACTTAATATATTTTGTTCCATAAAATAACAAATCATATATATATATAGCAAATACTTTTTTTTATAAAAAGTACAAACGGAGAAATAAATGTTTTTCTCAGAAGAACTTGCACTAATTTAAACATGTAAGGATTCATGAACACATGATCTTTTCTAGAAATGCCATGTGTAAATCTCGATAACGTTTATCAAACCTAGACCATCATATCATAGTGGGTAACAATGTAGCTTTGCTACTGTTATCTATGTTTCATTTCAACGAATACGTACTAAGCTAAACTATTTATAACTTAAATTACAAACACTATGAATGGAATCACTGAACAACATTGATAACTTATAGAATCATCATAAGAGTAGTAAGATGTGGGCAACGCCCCTTGATACTCTTTGACACAAACTATGTGTTATTGCATTAACCCTATAACTAATGTCGTCTACAATACAACTCAAGACTTATTATTGCATGACCACGCAAAGTGACGTCGTCTTATTTTTAAAATCATGAAGTGTCCACACACAAACCATACTTTTAATTACAGTTTAAGTTCATACGAAGTCGTCTCTGTGAGGAAATGTGGTACTAGATTCAACGGTAACTTTTTATTGAAATTAAAGTTTATCTCAATATCTTAGAATACATTAATGTGGATTTATTTTTAATTTTGTTGTTTTTTGTTTACAAAAGTGATATATCAAAAAGTAAATAATCGAATGCCAATAATGCATAATATTCGAAGTCGTTTAATGATTTCAATTTCTGTTTTAAAATTCATGTAACTCTCGTTCTCTCGGTATTCATTTAACACGTGTTTGCAACACGCCATATAAATCCCGATAGCGAGTCAAATGTTCCAATTCCAGTTTGACCCGTTCTGATATGGCCGCCTGGTGAACCGACTGCTAGTTGAATAATTGTACCAATTGTGTGCCTGTCTGGTGCCTGTCAAAAGGGATAGTAATCGGGAAGTAACCACTTTAAGGTGTCTCATAAGTTAGACATGGCTTAACCTTTCAATATGATTGACACTATAATCAATAAACACTTTACTTAACTAAAATAGCAGGCAGGAGTCACTTGAATACATTATGTATACAGAGTTGTGTACCTTAAACCCTCAATTATCCAGACCAACGTAACTCATTTGAACCGTGTAGCAAGAAAACAATTATTAACGTATCGCGCCGAGCGTAATCACCGTAAACACGATATATCTGTGGGTTCATTCAGATATTGACTGATTGTCGGAAACGCATTCAATGTATTTACGATCTCTAAAAAAATATTCCAGAATAAGCGAATGAGAAGATGATATGGATCTACAGTATTCTCAACATCTGTAAGAAACACATTAAAGGTATCTGTGTTTAACTTGAGATCGGTGTAAATTCAAACCAGACTAAATGAATGAGAAGACGATCTGGATTTACACTATTCTCAATTGTAGTTCACATATATATAAATGCTTACTGGACCACATGCCTTTGGAATCGTACACTTTAAAGCTTTTGTAAATATAATAGATTCAGATCAAATAACTTGCGTAAGTTTGAGAGGAGATTTTGTCAACCTGTGAGTAGTCTTATATTACAGAGAAAATGCACAGGGTCATTTGACTGTACCCCAATCACACATTCCAACGTTTACCTTTAATGATTTGCCAGTTTCCTGTACTTGCTGAATATCTACATACGTTTAAGGGCAACCATTAAAGTTAGTTGCGAGACGTATATATATATATATATATAATTGGTTTAAACATTTAAGGCATGATCTTCGAAAGTATTTTTGGCACAAGTATATGCCCAAGGCTACAGTTCGGCAATCGACAACACCAATTTAGCTTGTACAATTAATATAAGTAAATAATACTTGAGATAAATGATACTTATTTTAAATTATCCGTCCTGAAATACTCTTGGGAGGAAATAGTTAATTATACTCGAACAAGCATTAACTACCGTAAAGTTTACTTTGTGTAAAATATATGAAAGCAAAAACATTAAGGATCATTATCAGGAATAAAGGTTTTACAAAACACATTAAAACAAGATAACAAAACACGAGGATAGCTCTACGCATGAATGTCAGCTTTCCCGAAACCAGAACCATACATAAAAGGATATAATGTTCCAAACTTATCAACATATAGATACTACAAAACCATATATATGAATGGATATAATATTACAAAATGTTTCAGTCTCAGGCGTGTAGTTGAAGAGCGATTGCCTCAGGTGCGGGAGGTATCAGGTTCGATCGCTGGTCAGATCATAACATGACCTTAAAATGGCACTAATTACTGCCCTCTTCTACGCTCAAAGATGCGGGGTTAGCATAAAACTGACTGGCTGGTGTCAGGAAAAGTTGACTAGTAGTACAAGTAGCTAAGTATAAGAGTTGCGGGGTCAGCATAATGACTAGCTGGCTTGTGCCAGGAAAAGTGGGCTAGTAGTATTAGTAACTAACTAAGGCTTGTGGGGTTTGCATAATGACTGACTGGCTGGTGTCAGAAAAAGTGGGCTAGTAGTATTAGTAACTAACTAAGGCTTGCGGGGTTAGCATAATGACTGACTGGCTGGTGTCAGAAAATGAAGGGCTAGTAGTATTAGTAACTAACTAAGGATTGCAGTGTTAG
>JAUELF010144627.1:1283-15021 GCA_031471495.1 Clinocardium nuttallii | reverse complement strand
CGCCTCTATAGCTCAGTGGTAGAGCACTGGTCTTGTAAACCAGGGGTCGTGAGTTCAATCCTCACTGGAGGCTGCATCTATTTTATTCTCTATTTTTTATACGTTTATTGTGTTAATCATTGTTGACCATACAAATAGTATTTCTAAAAATATCTGAAGGAGTAAATTACAATATTGAAAGCACATCAAGTAGATCTATCTCTTCATGATGCTAATTGTTATTATACAAAGGAAAATAAAGTAAAATTATCTCTCTCGTGAATCTGGAAAATAACTGGTACGAGTACAACACACTCGGACAAACGCCCATTGAATAATATGTTTATTTCTAACAATATGTATATACGGTGTCTTATAAAGACGCGCGCCCTCGCTTCTAACCGAGAAAGGTTTTGAAACAAAATGAGCAGACTTCATTTAAGGTGTCCGATTAACCCTTTCCCTCATATAGACGCTTTCTGACGCCTCTGCAGCTGTCGGCTTTTTGAAAACATGGTGACAAAAGAAGAAATTGCTCAAAACGACGATTTTCTACTTTTGCCAAAATGTTTTCCACTTTAAGTCATAGGTTATCTATTCAATCAAAGTCGTCTGCTGCAGAATTGTCGTATGAAGGGGTATTAAGCGACACTAATTGGCTGATCATTCGAAATCAGAGAGTGTTTAAACGACATAGAAAAAAGTCACATGGGACACACTCCTCTGAACTAATGATACACAACGAGATTCATTTTTCGACATAATTATAATGTACCGATGTCAGGGGAGAATCGGGTCATTCTGGTTTTGATTGACTGTGGAAGTCGTAGTATCTGGATCCTCACTGTTTGCCAAAATACAGGTCTTAAACGTATGCTAGTAATGTAAACGATACTGAAGACATAAACCCCTAATAATCCCTTTTTACTCCTTTTCCCATCGTGATTTCAAAACGTGTCTAAAGATGCGAACAATTCGAATTGAATTAAGAGAAATATATCTTGTATGTTTGTTGTCCAGTTTAAAGTGAGCCATCTTATCTAACTGTTAACCATTTCCCACATACAACACATCTGTAGCACACGACTTTGAAAACATCTAGACATACATATGGAAAAGTAACATACATGAAAGTATAAATTTGCATAGAGTTGAAAACATTTTGGCAAATTGAGGAATTGCTATACATGTCTATATGTGAGCAAGGGTTAACTGTGAATCTCGTTTGATTCGTGCTCCAAAAAAACCCAAAGGATGCTTGCGGCTAGTGGCAGCCACTTTCTGTCTGTATCTTCACAAACATCACATGCACCAACGTTTCACTGTTGTTTCGCCGTTTTGACAGATAACAACTATTGGTTCTGATTGGATGCAGTACTGCAGTACAATGTGCGCCTTACAGCCAATCAGATCCCCCGTAATAATGTTTTCAACCCTATTCAATAAATAAAGGGTTTATATAGTTTTGCATTGGTGTTTTAATGTCGTCTGTTGTAGATTTATTGTATGTGGGTAAAGGGATTTAAAACAATACCAAAACGATAACTCGTCTCGCGTGACTCCTTCAAACCTGACCATTTGTTTCCATATACTAGCATATAGCACATACATTCAAATATGGCTAGATGAATAAAGAGAATATAAATACTTGAAATGCCTATCCCATGGGAAGACGACTATGAATCTGTTACAGAACCCTCAGCAGAATATTAATCTGAAGACTTTTTACGAAGCAACACGTTATTTTGTCCAGTTTAACTAAATAACAGTGCAGACCCAGAGCAACGCATCTGTATCAGTCGACATTTGGAAACATTGTCGTAATAGGGCAAATTGCTCATTATGATCAATTCCTCCTTTTCAACTCTATATAATGAATATCCTTTCATAAATTGAAGTTTCCACATTCATGTTTAGTTATGTACCATGTCGTCTGCTTTAGATACGTTGTATGTTCGGAAGGGTAAAGCATTCTAAACTAAAATCTATATCCTGTATTGGATACTAATTGTTGGCGGAGAATCAGATTCGAACTTGATACCCCCATTTCATAGAAACTTTTCACGGTGATATATTGCTATCTGTTTAACGATGATCAATGACTATTGTATGACTTATGTGCCAATTAGTTGAGCTTTATCATGGGAAAAACAACTTTTTCTGCAGATGTACTGAAAGAGAATTCAGATTAAGATCAGATTACATAGCATTGCAGTGTTTTCGCACTCCTCACATTTATAAAGAATGCACTTGAATGACTGGTCGTGGATCAGACAATACATTAGTCAAACTACGCAAAACGGCAGGCGAATCTTAATCTTCGCCGATGATCGAAATCATCCTTAAAGTAATGTTTCTTTAACGTGGCGTGCATATGACTTAACACCCATTGTCTCATATACACGCTTATTAAAGAATTGTGTAAAGCATTGCGGCAAAAGGAGAAATTGCTCTTCCTTCCTTCACAATGTTTTTTCAATATATTTTAGTAATTAAACATTCATTATGGAGATTTTCCATGTTCTGCCTATACGTTTTCAAAATCGTCGGCTGCAGATTTGTTGTAGGTTGGAAAGGGTTAAGTAAACATAGCAAATTGAAAACTGTATTGAATATTTACCTCATCCGGCTGAATCACTGCAGCCGTTATCACCCATTGGCTTTAATCTTTTATACCGGTATGAATTGACTAATCTGAACTAGAAACATGTTTATGATACATAAGTAAGGATCACTGTATACCACGATTTGTGCGAGTTAACAGCTGTCTACGTTATATGCAAGGGTGTTTAAAAGTCATGCATAACACGATACGAAAATGGTGTATAGAGTTGCACAAAGCAGGCAAAGGATAAGTGTACAACGCAACATAGTGTAAACCACTTTCAGAGGGGTAACTAACGCTGAGAGGTGGAAATATAACGTCGATCTCTATAATAATCCAGTTATATCAGCTCGACAGTACATCAACCCATAATTCCTTGGTGACTAGCCCGTTCTTGACACGGAAACGTACCTTGCCTTGAGACATAGTTCACTAACATTACCGCCACAAATAAGGGTCGTACCATGAATTCTAACCGTTCTGCTCGGTCCTGACGTGTACCTAAGTTCCATACTCGCGTTGTCGTCAAGTATAGTTATAGCATTCCCCTGGGACTTATAATACGTATTAGAAGTCCCAGCATTTCCCAAGAAACTTAGTGCATGTTCATAACGAATCGCCGTTCGATTATGCGGAGATGGCGGAGATGCATGTCGATCTGTATCTTCTCAATTAATTCCAAAAATCAGGACGGTTACGATTTTTTGTGGCTCGTCATACGAGTAATGTCTATGATGGTCTCTTAACGAAATTCAATAATTTGTATTATCTTATTGTTTGCACGCGTCTAACAATAGTGACAGGTGGGCGTGCAAAGCATGTCAATACATATGATCCGTTCCACGGGAAAACCAACAGTGTAGACTATGAGTACTGTTTCGACCCATATCAACCTGTGCTGTCCGCGCAAGCTAATCCGGGCCGACACATTCCGTCTCGGGAGGATAGAGGTATAGAGTAAGGATTCCTGAAACAGAAAATCCACAGGAGACGAATTTTTTTTGCCCGGATTGGTCTATGCATGCCTAGGCTGATCCGGGTCGATACTTTACGCATGATCAATACTGTTGGTTTTCTAGTGGAACGGATGTATAAGTCGCTGCTGGTCCAGAGTCTACACTGTTTTAATAAGAACCAATAAATCGGTACCATATACGTACAGCTTACGTACATGTACATGTACAAGCATATGTTAGTTGGTCACATTTTGCATGAGACAATTAAAACAATTAACTTTCTATATCGCATTACAGTCGGGTTGATGTGGGTATATTTTCATAGGCCAACTGTCCCAATAACCAATGATATGTGTCATCGATTCTTACCATTGTTTGAACTACGACACAAGTAAAATACACCCTCGGACAGAAAAAAGTATTGGAGCCTTTTAGAAATCATATAGTCTAACCAGTTTTCGAGTATTTATCAAAAGTAACTTTGAATGACGGAAATAAACTGGATGATGAACAATGCAGATCCAGTTAAGACTGTCCGTTGGCACAATCTGATCCGGATCTGAACTTATCGCATGTGTCTGGGGGCTTTTTTCTTGCATATCGAGGTCCAGTTACTAATTATTTCAACAAACAAGACTGAGCACAATTCGTTAGAATGCTATATTCGACATCTCTGCCTTGGCATGCGTGTCTATTTTTGTTTGTTTAAAAACAATTCTCGAATAGTTTACCATTAGCGACGAACTGTTTAAAGTCAAGTAAACGTTTTGAAAAGTCGTCTGCTGCAGAATTGTTGTATGATGGAAAGGTATAACGGCCAAATTATGGAAGTTTAAAACCAGTCTGTTAACAAAAGACCCATTAAAATACGAAGGACACATAAAGAATGGCATCCATCCTAAGCAGTCCTTATTCAATGGGAACAATTGGTTTTCTAGAAGTAGGTAAAAGGTCCATCTGGGATAAAATGGCAGCTGGGACTTATCATTTTAACTAAGCATTAGGTTTCCAATGCTTCAACATGGTTCAACAATGTTTCACACGGGCACATGGTTGAACGTAGTTCATTTGAACTAATAAGTAGAATAATAAGGTTCAAAATAAATTGCGGAAATATAAAGAAAGTTTAAGTAGGGAGAAAAACGTGTAAATACATCCAACTACGTTGACAAACGGTAAACACTACATATCTTATTAACATGTTGAAACATGGCCAAACCATGGGTTTCTTGGAGTTCAAACTTCGTTAATAAATACGTTGAACTACAGTTAACTACGTATAACTACGTTAAATACGTTTAACTACGGTCCACTTCGTGCGTGACCGTAAGATGTAAATGCTGCTTTTAAAATGCGTGAAATTTAAATTCTTGTAACGGAAGAGAAACGTGAGCAGCCTCCTAAGTTTACACGGTTTTTAGAAATACAGTGGACTGTATGCCAATGTGTATACAGTATTTAACAATATTAACATAGGTAATACACACATTACAAATATTAACTTGCATATATATTTATTTTTAAACATAGCTAGCGTATGAACCCACTGAAAATTACACAAACATATATTTACCATTATATTAACAATATAGTCATTATATAAAGTACAGTATAAACATTGGATCCATTTTCAATTTGTACTGGACAAATAATGTAACACCAGGATGGTTTAATTGCTCGTGGTTAAAGCGTTGAAAAATTAGACAATATCGAGCTTTGTTGACCTCACAAGACTGTTCATACGTACACTATATAAACCTTGTTCTGCTATTCATCACTCATCTTATACATGCTACTATGAATTCATGGTTAAGTAAAGTATTGAGAAAAGTGAGAAGATATCCAGTTATGTTGACCGTACCAGACCGTACAAAAGTACATTCCAACCATGTTCTGCAATGTAAATGTCCATTTCTCAATAAACACTCATCGCATATATGTCACTAAAAGTTGATGGTTATGTAAAGTATTGAGAAAAGTGAGAATTATGTTCAGTGTTGAAATGTGAGATATATTCGAGCTATGTTGACCGTACTAGACTGTATATATGATCGTACTAGACTGTATATACGATCGTACTAGACTGTACATCAATAAAGTATAACCATGTTTTGCAATGTTAATGTCCGTTTCTCAATTAACAATTATCTCATATATGTAACTATGAATTCGGGATTATGCACAATGTTGAAAGATGAGAAGATATATCGATCACTGTTGACCAAACCCCAGACTGTACATAAATAAAGTATATCGTTGTTCTGCAATGTTAATGTCCGTTTCCCAGCCATATTAAACTATGTGCTATATATATATACACAGTCTAATTCTTTGCTTCAATGATCGTCTTTCATAACATTTTCAGAGTAAATGAACACAATCTGGGAGAGGTGTAAATGAACACAATCTGGGAGAGGTGTAAATGAACACAATCTGGGAGAGGTGTCAATGAACACAATATGGGAGAGGTGTAAATGAACACAATCTGGGAGAGGTGTAAATGAACAAAATCTGGGAGAGGTGTAAATGAATACAATCTGGGAGTGGTGTAAATGAACATAATCTGGGAGAGGTGTAAATGAATATAATCTGGGAGAGGTGTAAATGAACACAATCTGGGAGAGGTATAAATGAATATAATCTGGGAGAGGTATATATTAGCCATGTTCCAGGAAAACCGATAGGAATCAGAACTTTGCGGAATACGTCTAGTGCATGACCAGCTCTTACTGCGGGTGTGTGTAGCTTTATCTGGGTCTACACTTGGCGTAAATGCTCTTATTGGGTTTAGAAAGGTAAGGCTTTTATCTTAAACCTGATAATATAGAAATATGGTTAATGCAAATTTAGTCGTCAAGGATGTTGGAATGTCTGCAAACATTTCCTCTTGCATCCGTCTAAACGTCTAATCTAGAATTCATTTTTACCAGATTTGTGCAGAAAGTGCACTGAGAAGATAAGGAATTTGTAGACGAGTTTATCAAAATACAGCGGTGCAATTTCAATTACAGACATAGCGATTAGTTGCTATTTAAAAACGTCTCATTATTGTAGTGGAGGTTTAGCGAGAGAGTGGTCCTTCGTTCTTAATTGTTGTAAAACCTTTTTTAGCTCTTAAAATCTGCGTCGTCTTTTTGGAATGTGAACATTTTGAAACAAAAACAATGGGAAGAATTTTATAAACGACGTTGAAAATTATGGTAAAAAGAACAATTGCCAATACTGCATAAGTTCCTTTTCAATGTTACCAAAGTGACGTATGCTGCAGAGGAGGCTTAATATGTTTTGTCTATTTTGAATTTTCCCAAACTGTTTTTATAAAGAGTGTGCACCAGTTTTAAAGGCATCAAAAGTTAAGTGAGCCGTTAAATGTCATACAATATACGTAGGTCATGGTTAACGAAAAATTGCCAATGTAACATATTTTGTATTTTAACTATGTGTCGTGTGCTAACGGGGATACTCTACATTTTTGTTTTCAAACTGTTTTTAAAAATAATGTCACCCAAGTGTCGAGACATCAAAAGTCATGTGTACCAAGGAAAGGTTCGATATCGTTTAATTTCAAACAATATCTTGGAACAACTTGGTTTAAAAAACCCATTGCCAACGTAATGTATTTGTTATGTTAACCAAGAATCGTGTGCTAACGGGGATGTTAAAACAATATTGTTTTTCCAAAGATTATTTATTAAAGAGTGTCACCCAATTGCAGAGGCATCATATGTCATGTGTACCATACAAGGATAATTAGCGTTAAATGTCAAATAAGATCAGTTCTCAACTAGTGCTTCTTCAAAACTATATTTCTAGTCAGATAAACAACTTTGCCTGTCCCCCCTCCAAAATAAACCCCAACCATTTAGGTATTTAGGCATCAAACCACCAAGACTTCTTTTACCCTTTCCAACATTCAAAAAATCTGCAGCATACGATTGTGAATACATCTAGGTACAAACTATGGCAAGTCTACATAAATGAAGGTATACTTTTGAAAGGAGTTACAAAACAGTTTGTCAAAAGGAGAAATTGCCCATTAATAGCGAATTCTCCTTTGGCCACAGTGTTTTCAAGGGTCACCTGTTGTAGAGGTTTCAAAATGCGTATATATGTAGGAAAGTGTTGAACACATCGGAATTTATTATAATCTTAAAGTTGGATGCAGTAGCGAAACACGGCGTTATATTGTCAAACAGACGTCTCTCTCGATACTCGGTCTCGCGAGATGTTAACGCCCAAGGTTGTACACTACCAAACCAAGTATCACTACTGCATTCTATATATGAGCCGTCCCGAGAAAACCAACATAAAGGCATCTGCGTAATGTATCGACCAGATCGGCTTGCGCTGTCCGCGCAGACTGATCCGGGCCGACACATTCCGTCTCCGAAGGATAGAGGTATAGAGAAATGATTCATGAAGCAGAAAATCCACAAGAGACAAAATGTGTCTGCCCGGGTTAGCCTGCACGGCATGTTAAGAATGATCCAGGTCGATAATGTACGCAGAGACCACATGTTGGTTTTCTCGCGAGACGGCTCATATCTAGGTGTTATGGGTAAATGGAACAAACAATTGATGGTAACGTAGGCCCACACTCGTCCTTCCCAGGTGGATCCTTCTGCTGCAGGACATGGCAGACTGAGTAAATCAAGATAAGCTGAAGCGTTAATCAAACAAAATGTCACGACCCATCAATTCCTTTCATTTCTATTGACTGATCAGACGTGTGGAAACGTATTCGGTCTCGAGTATCTGTAGACATTTCTCATGTTACGCCATACCGCAGACGAACAATTGTTATCAGTGTTGTGTGTTTTTGCAAATTAACATCTGAGTAGACGTAAGGGAACATATTAGTCTTTAGGTACAATCAAATATATATTATTTTGAACTAAAAGAATAGAGAACGGAAATTTAATGAATAATGTCGAATAAATTAAGGAAATGAAACATTTTAATTGTTTCATAGTTAAGTTGGCATCCTACGAGAGGCACTAATACGGTGAAGCTTTAAAATAAAATGTTCTGCATACTTACCTTTAATTGTTTTCCTTAAGAAATATATTTCAGTGAAAAACAATCAGTGAAAACGTATGAAATATAATATCTAAGAGCAAAATATTAATTACTTTTGAAACATGATAAGTTTTAAGTAATTTATCGTCAATTAAAACGTATACACTTCTTGGGAGCCCCACGTAATTTCCAGCCATGTCTTGATAATCTATTTATAGAAACTGAAGCTGGATGGAGTTTAGTAAACACATATATTATTGTTATGATTTAGTAGTTGATACTGGGATAAAGATATAAAGATATAAAGAAAAGGTTTCATCGTTTTCGTTTACTATTTAATAATTTCTCTAATGGTTTACATTTTTGGCTGAAACGTGGTTCTAAAAAGAAAAAGAGAAAGACAGACAAAAACGCACAAGCTACACTCGATTACCGATTCCATATATTTTAAAGAACAATGTTCCAACTGGTTCACGATTACAATATACAACATACTGACATGTTGGCCCAATCAGATTTTCACACAGAAGCATACATGTCCATGGTTGGCCAAACCAACGACAACAGACAAACACACATATAACGTTTCATGTCCTTTATTTCTTCGACATTCATGATTCAGCAGTAATGTAGTTGTTTTAAGTAAACCATTAATATCCAATATCTCAAATGATTGCTATGAACCGATTCTATATCTTTTAAAGAACACTGTTCTAATCGAACACAGTTCAAACTTGATCACGATTATAATACATTACCAATTCAAGGAGCTGTCGAATTCTTAAATATACAACATTATTGCGCACATTCTATAATTGATGGAAAATACTGATTGTTTGGATTATTAACAAAACCTTTCCGATATTCAAGTCAAGTAATATGCTCATGTACCATTTCTTATGTGTTCTCATATTGATCGCCGTTTATCTTTTTTTAAAGATATTTCCTGTTTTGGTTGATAGCCTTCACGTTTATTCTGTCCAATTTCCAAAAACTGCGTCACAAACCTATGGACGGTCGCAAAACACGGATTCTTCGTGATTCTTTGTCGGTGATTAGTATTTTTAAACGTAATTTAAATGCTGTCGCCGAAAAACATAACTCCTAACTTACATGTGCTATTGAACCTCATTCCCTTCTTCATACGCCGTTATGGAACTTAAGCACAATGTTCAGGCTAAGGTGTAGAAAAAACAAATGACAGTATAAACAAATTCACAGACAAAAAACAATAAACATGATCCAGCAAAATATGCCGTTTTGGTCAGAAAAAGAATGGAAATCCGTTTGTACAAAATTGCGCAAAAAAGAAAAAAAGCTAATTGAACTAATCCATTTCAAGAAAAAAAGTAGACTTGAAATAAGAAAACTTAGATATATACCTAGTTTTTTTAACGATATTTTAACGGTATTTAATTTGAAAAAAGTCTCGTTTTTCCGAATTATTTTCATTTTTGTTAGAAAGGGGTTCAGCCATATTCACAAATGAATTTAAACGCACGATTTCACACACATTTGAAGACAGTGTTAGAATAATTGAGATTGCTCGTAACGAGCCATTTGAATTGTTATGGCATTGTTTTCGACTGTTTTTATAAAACAAATTTGTTAATCGATGCTCTATACTGCAAAGAGTAAACACATTTATGGAAGAAAGAATAATTATATATACAATATTGACACTATTATTTCGTTATGAATAATCAGGGACGCAGATACGTCCCTGGAATAATACAAAAAACATCGGGCTCTATGTCGGTAACAATGTACATGTTTTATGAAATTGATAAAGATGTATTGTTTTGCTTGAAAAAAATATGGCTTGATTATTTATTGATAAATATAATTGAGCCGTCCCGAGAGAAAACCAACATTATGACATCTGCGTAATGTATCGACCAGATCATCCTGCGCTGTCCGCGCAGATTGATCCGGGCAGACACATTCCGTCTCAGCGGGATAGAGGTATATATATAGAGTAATGATTCCTGAAACAGAAAATCCACAGGAGGCTAAACGTGTCTGTCCGGGTTAGCCTGCGCTGCATGCTTACGCAGAGTCCATAATGTTGGTTTTCTCGCGAGACGGCTCATATACGACTAAAGAAAGCTAATTTAGATAGGACGGATTGGGTTTATTAAAACGTCTATCTTAGAGCTGACAAGTAATATCCGAACCTAACCACTCATTTCTACATACAAACCCGACACGCAATTTCCTATGTGAGATTAAACTATTAAGCAATCAAATTACCAATATCTAATTCCCTTTACGAATCTAATATTAGAGGAAGAGTTCGTCAAAGTATTTAAGTTAAGACAACTTTTTACGAGATTTATTATCGTGTAATTAAATTTACGAGAAAACCAACATTATTGATTATGCGTACTGTAACGACTCATATCAGCCTGCGCATTCCGCGCAGGCTAATCCGGAACGACACATTCTGTCTCAGGGGTATAGAGGTATAGAGTAATGATTCTTGAAACAGAAAATCTAAAGGAGGCGAAAAGTGTCGGTCCGGTTTAGCCTGCGCGGCAGGCTAAGGCTGATCCGAAAAGATACTTTACGCTGAGTCTACAATGTTCCACAATGTTCTGTTTCTCGCGGAACGGCTCATATACGGAAATCATTCTCATTGGATAGGGTTGAGACCATTGAGACAAAATGTTATCATTAGGAGCAATTCCTCTTTTGCCACACTGTTGTCAAATGTTGTCTGTTACTGCAGTTACGTCGAATTGCGTCTGTAAGTTGGGAAAGGTTGACTGAATTGATACAGATCACGTGGTCCCGCTTCGCCTTCCTTCCGCGCGTCATGTTTACAGATCACATGGTTCCGCTTCGCCTTCCTTCCGCGCGTCATGTTTATCAACGCGCTATCATTTTCATATTTACCCTTGCTTCACTTTAAACGTTATAATGATAACAGCATTTTAATGACGTTATTTGGCAACATTTATACGACATCACAGCTAATTTGATCATCCATGCATGTCGTTTTGTGATAAAAAGACCAGATAAGATATAGTTTATTACGTATGCATAACCATGTATCTTGTAATACAGTACAAAATATAAATCATGTAATGGTCTCTTTACAGAGCTTCAATATAACATTAGAATATTTAAATATTTGAATGTCTAATATAACAGCTATATCGAAAGTGTACGTTTTATGCTTCAAAAATAAACATTGACTGACTGGAACAGATGTTGTGAAGCCTTTGTCATACATATAGAGCAACCTAACGAACCCGCGCCGTCTGACCAGAATTCACATTGTTGGGTGCTCAAAATAAAAATAATGTCTTGTTATTCCTAGAATTTGCTATGGACTCTCCCAAATGCAAAGCTTGATTTTCTCAATTTTACAAATTCAGCATTGAAATATTTTCATTCTGTATTTATTCAGAGAATTATCGAGGAAGCTTCAACAAATATAAAAAACAAAGTTTAAATGGCACGCGGATCACGCTGCATTTAACTCTGGGGAGTTTATCAATAATGAGAACTCTATAAAATTCATTGAACAGTATGATTGACTGCTCCTAAACAGAGAAAATTAATCACCGACAAATTGGAATAAGTTTGTTAGTTAGAATTATATTTCCCTTTCCTGGGCCACAAGAAAGTGTACATACTGGAACCAAACTGAGCTGATTACTTTTTTTTGTACAGATAGTAAAATCTTCCCGATAAAGACAGAAGTTCTTATTGCAACAGTGATTGATAAACTTATTTTGTAAATTAAAAAGAAATTGACTTTTCGGCATTTTAAAAATGACTCATGTGAGAATGTTTATTAAGAATAATCATTACGATGGATTTTTTCAACACAAATAAGGCTTTTCTACCCCAATACGATCTTAAAAAAGTTATAACACAACGTTGTCTAGGTATTTACCTTATTGAAAACCAGAGCGCTAAGAAGGGAAGCCCTTACCACCATTTGAAAGTATGACGTGGACGGGGATAGACCCTGGGTTTTCCCGCTCCCAGGTCTTTCGCTTCCCGATACGGACGCTGTAGTCACTAAACCCCGGAGACGGTGACTCTATTATGCCACGTATTTAATGCGATCCGAACGGGCTACTTTATCATAGGTGTTACGGATATTATCATTGTTACGGCATGTCGGTCTACAGATGTATTTATTGTCATAATTGGCTTTGTCCCGGAGTCAGACCTTACTTTTCCCTGCATACGAAAAATCTACATTGATTGATTGGGGTTTAGCGACGTTCTCAACAATTGTTTAGTCATAATACGGCGGCAGGTTCAACTACGCATGCGTCGCTGTCGAATTAGCTTTCAAGGCTCGACAAATCTACAACAGACAGCTTTGAAAACACGTATTCAAAAATATGGCAATTTTAATTAAAGTCAATTATTATTAAATTAAATTAAATATTTTACTATGCCATGGTTTTCATTATTCAAGTTGATCCACCATGAAGTACTCTAGTCCGTAGTTAATAGGGTCGAGATTTTTTCATATGACATGTTCGTACTTCTTTGCTGTTTTCATAGAACAATTCTATCACATTGACCGCCGAGGTGGACCAGAATAAACAGACAAACATGAAAATGTCGGATTTGTGATACTATTGTATTGTTTAAGCTATGTAGCGAAAGTGCGTAATGGTACACAGGCCAGTGGCGATTTGATCATCTAAATTCTGACAAACCGATAGCGCCGCATTACAGTCTTTCTGTATGCAAATAAAATCCCTGAACGATTAAAACGTCGCTTGCTTTTAGGGTCTTACGACGAAGCATTTTTTAGATGCACGCTAAAAAAATCAAAGCGTCAATAGCACAGTAGTGGCTATCGTATTCATATATTGCAACAACTACAAAATTAAGCGTTTATAATATTGAGATTTAAGAAAAATCGAATACCAGTCTCGCGAGCTGTTTATAGAACCTTTTGGAATTTCCAGATTTGATAACAATTCCAGCTTCCCGTTTTTAGGTCGCTTCTCAGTCCGAAAATATAATTGTGCAATGTTAGTGAAAGCGGGACCATCATGCAGGTACGTAATTAGCACTTTTCATTGACATGATTGTTAACCTCGTAGGTCTTTCAGAAATTACGAAAGTAGTTAATAGGCCGTTTTATTTTGGCGAGGGGCTTTAAGAGTACTTTGCATGGCAGATAGAACGCGCAATGATA
>JAUELF010144516.1:0-15021 GCA_031471495.1 Clinocardium nuttallii | reverse complement strand
CAATTTCTTCTTTTGCCACTATGTTTTCAAAAAGCTGTCTGCTGCAGAGGCGTCAGAAAGCGTCTATATGAGGGAAATATTATATATTATGTAATCTATATTACATTTGAATAACAATATGGAAAAATGCATAGAAAATGTATAAATGAAAGTTAAATTATTGAATAGAATAGAGTTGAAAACATTGTGACAAAAGGAGGATCATCATTATGATCAATTTGCAACAATGTGTGTTCAAAAGGTTATTCCGTTCCAGCAATTGATTTAGACCATGGTTGCAAGTGTATAGCAAGAGAAAAAAACACCTTTGAAATCTCTCTTCTGAAACTAATATAATTATATGGACATGATTTTAGACATATTTTCAAGAATGTCATTCAGATGAACAATTTTAACCATTCCAACATACAGATACAGACGCTTTCAGTCACCTCTGAAGCAGATTACTTTTGAAAATATTGTGGCAAAAGAAGAAGTTCAACTCTATACTATAATTTTTCAATATTTTTGTCTAGATATTTTCAAAGTCCGCTGCTGCATATACATGTATGTTGTTTGTGGGAAAGGGTTAAAATGTGACTTACATGGTTTAGGCTCAGACCCCTAATATTCTTATATATAACAAATGTTATAAAATCCTTTCAACCCTTTCCCTCAAACGACAATTCTGCAGCAGACGACTTTGAACATACTTCCTTAAAAAAATCGAAAATCTTTATAATTTAATGGATAACCTATGACTAAAAGTGGAAAACATTG
Organism: Clinocardium nuttallii; assembly: GCA_031471495.1. Lineage (NCBI taxonomy): Eukaryota > Metazoa > Mollusca > Bivalvia > Cardiida > Cardiidae > Clinocardium > Clinocardium nuttallii. The sequence continues at coordinate 14,262 of JAUELF010144516.1, read as the reverse complement.
TAGCCAAAGGAGAAATTGCTCGTTTTGAGCAATTTCTTCTTTTGTCACTATGTTTTCAAAAAGCCGACTGCTGCAGAGGCGGCAGAATGCGTCTATATGAGGGAAAGGGTTAAGCTACCTGACCCATTTCAATATCAATTACCCATGTTAAACTCTTTCCCACGTACCTCTGCAGCAGACAAAACTATGAAAACATTGTGGCAAATGGAGAAACTGCTTATGATGATTCAATAATTATATTCAACAATTATCATGCTTTCAATTGTAGAGATATTCCATATTGTTGCCTTGATATATTCAAGCCATCCGCTGCAGATCTGTAAGTTGTATTTGGGTCAATGAAATTGTTTGACACATGACCGAATACTAGGAAAGTGACGTCACGTCAGCGAGCGTTTGGCGTCATAACGTTATCACTTTGGCGCCTGAAAACCCGATAATAATGTTCTAATTATCTTTTAGACTAACGGAGATAGTTTTGGTGACTTAAGTGCCATCAATTGTTACTTCTTGGATCATGTTAGAATCGAAATAATATATTCAGCATTGTGTGTTGTCTGTTAGTAGTTTGGATGCAATTCTGCTCCTCTCCACTCATTCTATCCCACGAAACCCTTAATATGTCGCCTTTCTTCTATTATGGGTCAATGTCATTTTGATTTGTCATAAACAAATCCACAAGGATTAACACTGGGCTGTACCTGTATACATTTTCCTCTACACCTTTCTGCACTTGCAGACTCGATTTTACACATCTGCACCCCTGCGAAATTTTCTAGAACTGTTCAAGAAATATTCATGAACTGTTCTTGAATTATAGTTCAAGAACAGTTCTGAATCAGTTCAGGAACTGTTCTTGAAACGTTAAATGGCTGAAAGTTCAAGAACCAGTAAGTTCCAAATATGTTTAGGAACCGTTCTTGAACAGTTAAATGGCCAGGAGTTCAAGAACAGTTCTAGAACTATTGAACATAGGAACTGTTCTTATTATCGAGAACCAGAAAGATCAAGACCAGTTCTTGAACTTAAATAGAACTAAAATATAAGAACAGTTCAAGAATTATTCTGTGCAATTCTCTCAGAGTTCTAAAAAACATTGTCTTCTAGAACTTTTCTAGACCAGAATCAGGATTTGTATGCCTCATGCATGACTATTATTTGGGGCATAATGTTTTACCTCACATCCCTCATTTTTAGCTCGTCTGACTTTTTGAGAAAAAAAAGACAAGCTATTGTCGTCACCTGATCGTCATCGTCGTCGGCGGCGGCGTTGGTTAAGTTTTGCGTTTAGGTCACTTACACGGAAACTTTCAAACCTAATACTTTGAAACTTGGAAACTTGTTCATCTTATACCCTTCTTCACATTGTATCATAAAAGATGCTAATTGTGACCTGTTTTTTGGGGTAAAAAACATCTATTTTGATGTATTTTGGTTGATTTTGAGAATTGGACATTATAAGTTGGTTAAGTTTTGTGTGTAGGTCACTTTCATGGAAACTATCAAACCTAATACTTTAAAACTTGGAAAACTTGTTCATCTTATACCCTTCTTCACATTAGGCCAGAGTTTTTTAATTTTATGTTTTACGGATACTTGAGAAAAAATTGCAGGGTTGGAGGAGGAAAAAAAAATAAAATAAAAATCATCCCATGGTTTTTTTATTTTTTGTTTTACGGATACCTGAGAAAAAATTGCAGGGTCGGAGGAGGGAAAAAAATAAAATAAAAATCATCATGAAACCATTTTTTTCACTGTAAACATTTGGAAATACAAGAGGTTTTAAGCACTATAAATAACCATCAATTTCAAAATATGTACATATTTCATTCATGTTCATAAACCGTATTTCATTTATGTTCATTGTTTCCTTTTCTTGCCCACTATGTTCATCGTTTCCTTTTCTTGCCCACTTTTAATGAATTTCTTGTAGCTGGTGTCTTTCCACTGTTTAAACACGTCTTACATATTGGCCGTACAACAGTATATTCTGATTTTAATTTCTTAACTTCTGGTTCATCACTCGCAACTTCGATATCACCACAATAAAAACATATATCGTCAAACCGGATGGTGATTCCTGAAAAATAACAAAGATGGTATGAAAGATCTGTGAGTTGCTTTAATTATACTTTTCACATTTAAAACACATATGGTTCAGAATATAATATTGTGAGTTCGAATCCCGGCTTGGCCAACTTTCTTTCCGACGTTTGACAAAAGTCATTGCGACATGCGTCATTCACCAATGGGCCAAGTCTATGTGGAAAAGCAGCCAGTTGCTTGGGAAGATTGTTGTGTGGAGTACTGGTGTGCGAAAACCAGGAAACATATGAGTAGGTGAACTGGCCGCCGTGATATGACTGAGAAATCGTTAAAAACGGCGTTAAACCCCAATCAATCAGAATATAATACTAAATTCAGTTTTATACAAGGGGTTATTTGAAAGAAAAAGGTTTACAAATTAATACAATAGAGGCTTTCATATCTAAAAAAGAATTAAGGCCATTCATATCTAAATAATCTCAAAAGCTAAAGGCCGAGCCCCGGTAGCGACGCTGGCTGTCAATCCAGGGGTTGTGAGTTTGAGTTCCGGCTCGGCCGACTTTCTTCCCAACGTTTGACAAAAGTCAATGTAACATGCATCATTTGTCTTTCATCAATGGGCTTAGTACTGGTGTGAGAAAACCAGGAAACACATTTAATAGTAGGTGAACTGGCCGCCGTAACATGACTGAGAAATTGTTAAAAACGGTGTTAAACCCCAATCAATCAATCAATCAATCAAAAGCTTAATAAGTTCTACACTGCAGACAACAGTATTAAAAGAACGTGTCCAGTCGTGTTCCAACAAACCTGAATAATAAGTTGTCTCTATTCCAGTGGTGCACGACAAACCCTCCTTCACCAAGACCGAGTCCTGAAATTCCCCACCAGGGAAAAGACAATTGCCGCACACGTAGAACAACTCTTCAGTGACCCGCTGGATGGCATTTTCCTGACATCTGCTGAGCTTGGCTTTGGAGTACACCACCCTGCGCTTTCCACACTCCACACATATAACAAAGTCTCTCACTTTTCCTAGAAATGGAAGATATATCTGACATTTTGTTTTTGATTTGTATTTATAGGTTAATATATGATACTATTAAATCTGTTGTAGATAACATATTAAACTGTCATGAAATCTAATTAATGTTTTCTTTAATTATTAGTTTGGCTGTACAGGGTCTGTTGTGTCGGATTGCATCCTAAATATGGTGAAATTGTTAACACTTTTCTTTATGATTAGTGATTTCGGTTCAAATCTGAATGCGGAACCCGACACACAGACTTGGTTGTACAATCTAAACAAAGTTTATTTCTTCAGCCAGATCTCTACATGCATGGAATTGTAAATAAAACATTGTCTTTATAGTATATTATTTATAAAGATTTATGTTAAATATACAGTGCATAATCATATATTTTAACTCATATTTTAAAGTAAAGTTTAAACATATATTTATTGATCATGAAAGGTTCTGTACAATGATGTGCTGTTATTTAAAGGTGCAGAAAATTGAAAATAGGTAGATGTTATATCAAAGCAAAGGGAATGACTTCTTTTCTTGCTACAGACAACTAATGAATTGATTGATTGGGGTTTAACACCGTTTTTAACAATTTCTCAGTCATATCATGGCGGCCAGTTCACCTACTCATGTATTTCCTCACACCAGTACTCCACACAACAATCTTCCCAAACAACTGGCTGCTTTTCCACATAGACTTAGCCCATTACAACTATTATTAAAATGAAGCGTTAAATAATCTTCCAGCATTCAAATCTGGACAAAATTGTATTTGCATCCATGCTTATTCATGCATATCAAATGTAATCTATTTGAGTTTTCATTTGAAAGAAATGAAGCCATTTTATGAAGCAGAAAAATTGCAAGAAACCATCACCAAGCCTACCACCAACAAAGATAGAAGAAAACTTTTTATCTCTCTCAGACGCCTGGGGTTTAACCTTCAGTGATGGCCTATCCTTATCAGTGGTTTCTGTTCCATAAATGTCTTGGAAATCCTTGTAACAGCCTTCCTTGTCCAACACTGGGTCTGGCAAAAAGAATAACTGCTCAAAGATGTCAGCTGGAATTCGAGGTGGAGCATGGATGCAGTATGGACACTCATGTGCTTTATCTGGACTGCATTTTCTCACCTGCAATAAAGTAGAAGAACACAAGCCATCTGTTAAAATGTATCTGATGACAATGGCAACATTTTAATACTATTCATAAATAAAGAAATCGTAGCAGTACATGTATTTCACTGTTTTTGAGGTCATCACTGTTATTCATGAACACATACATAGTGCCTAATTAAAAAAAGGTCATCACTGCTATTCATTAACACATGTATTGTCAAATAGTCTATTCACATTTTATACAATTTCCTTGCTCCCACAATATCATCTTGTTTTAATAGCTTTCATATATGTGTTTGGAAATTTATTGTACATACACATATACTTTGTACTTTTTTGTTTTAATACAGACATCAATGCAAATAGTTTTTACCCTATTCAGACACTCATGTTCTATGGCGGCTTTTCTGGATCTAAACTATTTGCAATGTCCTATTTTTTAGACACTAGGCATAAACATTTTACAGCTTCATTTGTTATGAAATTTTGGTACCTGAAACGTGTAGTGTCTGGCTCTACAGTGTCGCCGGAAGAAGTCCTTCAGACCGGGACTATTAAACGGACTTTTCATGTCTGGACCATTGTTGTTGTTGAGGACTTTAGCTAGATCGGACATCAAAGACATTTCCACATCAGAACACGCATCATGGACATGTACAGATCCAGATTTTCTCGTCAGTCTTGAAAATATCTCTTTCACCACTTTCACTGGAGCATTGACCGATTGCTTTAAAGCATCATGAAGTGCAGAGCTGTTACATTTTCTGATAGCTTTTAGGGATGAGATAGATTTCATTTTCAACTCATGTCCATCAATCATTTCTTCCCTAGCAAGAGATACATTCTGTAAGCCAAGGTTTAACAGAGACATAATTCTTTCTGCTGGATTGTTGTAAGACTGATTTGGAGCAGTCCTGCAAGCTACAAATAAATCAAGGTCCAGAGCAACGAATTCTAATATAGAAAATAATTGCACAGATTTATATGTTGTCCTGTGGTCGGGTCCACCATCTGTATACCGTATTAGAATTGGTTTAGCACAGTTCACACCATCATCACTACAAACTTCACGCATAATTTTCACAGTCTCTGTAGCATGGCGAATCGGAGATGAGGCCTGAAACACTTTGTCTTTAATAGTTATGTGCACATCACCATGATAAAATGAGCCCCTAGGTTCCTCTGGTAAATTCACAAGGAGGCAAACTGATGGAATGATCCCGCACAAATGGTAGTCATGATCGAGAGATAGCAATCCTGGACCAGCTGCCGAGACAAGCCCAGCATTATGTCGTCTGTGAGTAGCTGCTGTAAGTTTGCCTGGCTCTCCTACTGGTATGATGGCTTTATCATCCAAACATTGCATAGTGCAATGATCTTTCCACTTTACAGCAAAATGCTTCAAAAGTGTATATTGATGGAACCCATATTCAGAGTCAATATGCTGTGCTCTCAATAAGCGTTGCTGAACTGCATGTTTTACATGAAAGCGGCCTGTATAGTTGGTTGCTGATTCTGTTGAAGGGTTTCCTGGATAAAAGTTGAGCTTTAACCATGATTCACTTGGAGCTTCACTGTTTGAAGGCAACCTTGACAGCACTTGTCGCCTAAGGTCACCAACCGATATAGCAAATGGCATATATGCAACTTCACTTTGGCGCCTTTCGTGTACAACACTCTTTTCATCTAAGTATTTACTCAGTTCATCCCAAAAAGGATCAAATTTAGGATCCTTGATTCGTCCATTATTCTTTCTCAAGTCTAAAATCAATTTTGGGTCATCAGAATGTAGTAAAAACTTGGCGACACGCATGTCAACAACTGCCTCTGCTTTATTTTCTGATGCAAATGAATATCCAGTCAGATACCTGTACATTGACCTTAGAACTGCAGGCTTATCATCTGTGACCTTTGCATATGTTTCAATGAAGTCCCTTCTCATTGTACGAGTTGCATACCTTGTTATGTTTGACTTCACAGTGTTCATAATAGATATATCCTCTGTACTGTCCCTATCATTAAGTGGAGGTTGTTTCCAGATGACAGTCAAAGTTCCTAAGTAATTACCATGTTGAAAAGTGAATATTCCATAAGAGAAAGGTAGCTGCAGCCTTTGAAGCCATTCTCTTCTTTCAACACGATCTAGTGGTTCGAAGTCAACTAAGTCAATTGGTTCATAATAGTTTAAATTCTGACAAGCTGTAACAAGCAAAGAATATTTGTCCTTTACTACCTGTGGTGGAGACTGCTCCACTATTTTAAAGCTCCAATTGTCTTGCATTGAACGCACTGGCTCCTTTGACCAATGTGTGACCTGAGATCGCTCTTGTTGTTTCTGAAGAAATGTCAAGTATTTTTGTAGTGACTCGAGTAAATCATTCACAACCACACGAAACTTCACAAATCTGTCATTCAGAAACCAAGGCAGCATAATCATTGTTGAGATTTCATCAACTTGTTGTTTTAATTCTTCATATGAGATCTGCAAAGACAATGCACCATACTAACATTAAACTAGAATGGAGTGCTCCCCGGAGCACGTGTGTCACCTGCCGGGACCTTGTCAGAAAAATTAAATTTTTGACAGAAAAGGGGCAATAACTCTGATATAAAAATATTTGGATTATCTCCCTTTTGTGAAGCAATCACACACATTGATATAAACATTTGTCAGAAGTTTCAATTTAATCCTTTCAGTAGAAAAAAAGTTATTTGAAAACGTGACGAAAAAGTGTGACGACAGACAGACGGACGCCGCACAAAAAAAAGTAATCCCTAAGTGCCTACCATGCTACGCAGGTGACACAACTAGAATGGGGTGCTCCGCAGAGTATGTGTCACCTGTCTGCACCTTGTCAGAAAATTTAATTTTTGACAGAAAAGGGGCAATTACTTTGAAACAAATAATATTTGGATTATCCCCCTTTTGTGTACTCATCACGCATATTGATATAAACATTTGTCTGAAGTTTCAATCCAATCCTTTTAATAAGTAGAAAAAAAGATATTTGAAAGTGTGACAAAAAAAGTGTGACGGACAGACAGACGAAAGACAAAAAAAAGTAATCCCTAAGTGCCGGCCATTCTACGCAGGCGACACAAAAAACAAGATGTGTTTGTGAAACACTGATGCCCCAGCCGGCAACATCACGGTCAAAAAAGTTCTGGCGGAAAGGTTTTGTCACAAGGAATGCACATGTGAAATATAAAAGCCCTACGATTCGAACTCAGGCCCCCATGATCACAAGTGCTAACCGATCAGCCATGTGGTCAAGTCCTATATTAACAGGTGCATTAAAAACCTCCTATTAATACTGAAACTTTTTAAAATTTCAAACAGAATTTGTGCATACCCTTGGTTCTTTCTTGTGTTGTTTCTTCCAGTCTTTATACCCATGTAGATTGGAGAATGGTTTTGGTATCTTGCAGTTTCTTTCTGTTAATCTTTGATGGAATGGGTCTATATACCACAGCACTTCGGTTAAGGTACTGACAATCTTCATCCCTACTGTGTCTTTTTGGGCCAGTGTGAAACCCACTTCCATACTCTTCATAGTCTGTATAACATCATTGTACAGTTTATCTCTTGATGTATTTATAGGTGTCCTGGAAAGAAAAAATACAACTAGATTCTAGAATGGAGTGCTCCGCGTAGCACTTGTGTCACCTGCACCTGCTCATTGAAAGTGTGAAGAAAAAGTGTGACGGACAGATACCGGACAAATGGACAAAAAAAAAGTAATCCCAAGTGCCTACCATGCTAGGCAGGGTGACACAGAAATATATGTCAGCGGATCCTGATTAAATCCCTACATACAAAGTGAGATCCTTGTTTCATGGATGCATTTTTTTGATATGGACAAGATTAATAGAATAGTTCATTGGTGTCAAGTAGGGATAAGAAAATATATATCCGAGCGTCCCTTGTTTCTATTCGGAAACAACCAGGTCAGACTTCCCGAAACTCTTGAGACTCCTGTCAGACATTTGATCTGACTGACCAAATATTTCTGTCAGACCTCATGCTCAACTGTCAGACCAAACAATTTGCAACATCGGAAGTTTAATTTGAAGGAAGTAGTTCTTGGTCATTTCGATTTATTAACAGCTCTCAACTTTTATCATTAATTACACCTTCAATTATAAAGATTTTCCATTTTTATTTTTTAATAGACATTTTTAATGACGTCTGCTGCAGATTTCTTGTATATGGGAAAGGGTTAAGCAAACCCCTGTTTAAAAAAAATGAATGAAGTCACTCCAACTTATACTGTGGTAGGTGTCAGAGTAAAACTACAGTTGTCATGTATAGTATAAATGAGCAACAACAAGAATTGAATACCTGTTATTTGGGAGATGATCATATTTTTTGTTAATTGTCATCAAGATGTCAAAGGCAGAGGGACCATCTAACTTCCTGGAATTATCCCGATCATCTGGTATTCTCTGCTTGAATGTTGCATATATGTACCGCATTCCAAAGTTGACATATAACACACCGAGGGGCATCGTAGGGTCACAATGAATAACGTCACTGACATGATTGTTTATACCGTCACATTTTCTGAAAGTCTTGCTAGCTTCGATCTTTTCAATAATTAGACCTTCTTCAAATGACGGACTCTCTGCCGAAACTAGATCTCCGACAGATTGAGTGATTTTACCTTTCACAAATTTATTAATAAAAATGTTCTTATCGGCAGTTTGAGGCGTTGAAACAGAAAAACCAATCCATTTCTGCTCGTCTTCTGCCATGACGAAAGCGCGAAAGATGGCAGACGAAAGGTAATCAAACAAACGCTTTAAAAAAAAAAAATGCAATATGTGGCCCCGATCACTGCATAATCAAAAAATACAACAAACATTCACTTACCCAGCCTGTAAATGCAGCGTCCGGCAGGATTGAAAGCGCTTACGCGATATCGATCTAGTTTATTATACGGAGCGAATTGCTGAAATGCGGTACTTTTTACGAGGATTTTCGGATGCGTCGGAGCAATAACGAAAAATAAAATTGATATTTTGTACTTTTATTTTTTTTCCATTTATCAAAAATTCGGGTCGGCGGATCCGTAAAACGAAAAATTAAAAAACTCTGGCCTTACATATTTCATTGTAACGTCTCGGATGCGAACAGTCAAAATATAACTTCGCATTTAGAGTACAGAAACCTGGACTATCCTACGGATTAAGCATGTTATCCGAAATCAATACGGGATCGCGATTTTGTAAATGCATGACGATACGCACAGTTTGGAATTTTAATGCGTTTTTTTGAAAAATCAATGCGTGAAAACGCAGTACGCACGCTTATCTAGAGCTCTGACTTGGGTCAGTTTTATTTCCTTTTTTAAATATTGGTGAAATGTGAGCATCCATCCAAGCAATAGGATGTTTGCCTGTAGATACTGATTTATTAAAAATCTATATTAGAGGTTCAACAAAATATCTGGCATACTTTTCAATAAAAGTGGGTGAATACTATCAGGCCCCATGAATTTGCTAGCATCTATTTCCTTAAGCAATTTCAAAACCTCTTCATGCGAAATGGCAAAATCCTCAAGTAAAAAGTTTACATGTTTGTCCTCAATGTCTGGTATGTTACTTAAATTCTCTTTTTTTGAAAACAAACTTAAATTCTCTTTTTTTGAAAACAGTAGTGAAAAATTCATTTAATACATATATCGGCCTTTCCCTTGTCATTTCTAACAAATTCCCCTATATAGGTGCTACCTATTTCGGGTAAACATTTATTAACTTTTGTGATCGGTAAATAATTTCCAGTGAACTGCAGTTAGCTCCTTGCTTGCAGCGCGATCAATTATTTACGAGTCCTACTGACTTATAAAATAAAATAAAATAAAAATCACCAGCAGGTTAAACATATGATATATTTAACTTTAAAATATTATAATATGGCCAAGATTTTAAATCCATGAAACTATGATGACGGGTACATAAAATTATCAACTTCCCCTTCATAAAATACTTCAAATGAAAAGATTCCACAATTGACGAACTACATTTGTGACGAGTCAAACTATCCTTTCCTATCATTTCTGTCGTTTTCCTTTTGGTCATTTATTCATCATTTGCGTTACGCCAATAGAATGACTTCATATCATGAAGTCATGTTACAGAAATTTGGATTTTGAGTTCCTACACCAGTGAGTTAAATAAGTTGTAATAAGGGGTGATGGTGAAAACATCGAATGACGAGAACGTTGAATTAGTAAAACAGAACAAATCGGGAGTGAAAACGTCAAAAAGGAAAATATATATAAAAATTCAATTAAAATGTTGTATTGTTTGTAGTTAATGAAAGTGATTTTTGTAAAATTTATTTAGAGCTATTCAATAAAATAAAAAGAATAAAGCAAGGTTATAATAAATATGTTTGTTGAAGCTTTAAATAAATTTACCAATTTGGCAAATATGAATTGTATTATGTGCAATGAGTTGTTCTTTATTTTGTCGTTTCCATTATTAAATGTCTGGTTTGTTGTAGCTTTGAAAATAAATGGTATGTAACATCCAGTATCCTTTATAACTATTTAAGATATTATAAAAGTTTAAAATGTTCTTATTACATTGTGTTGTATTTAAAAAAAAAGTGTTTCAAAGTTATACTAAAAACACTTAACTTTATAATAAATAACTTTATAAGACTTAAAATAACTATTAAATATAATTTTCCTTTTCAACGTTTTCACTCCTGTTTTGATCTGTTTTATTAATTTGACGCTTTAGTCATTCAACGTTTTCACTGTAATTCGTAATACATTCGTTACATTAGAAATTACAGCACTCACAAGTAACATGCCCTAGCAAGCCAAACACCGATACTCCTTCATACTCATCAATCTTCACATTTAAACTACATGCAATGGCTATGGAAAATGTCTCAAAATTTAATCTATTTGAGCAGGCCATAATATGGTGTCTATGTGAACATAATCCTCACTTTGATTTAGAAATTGGCTAATATAGAGGGTTGTAAAACAAACTCAATCCAACCGCCATTTGCAATGTGCGCTTGCTTTGAAAGTCGTCTACTACCTTTACACTGATCTGCTGCTTTTCAAATAGATAATCAAACACAATTCAGTTTGTTTGTATCCTTTTATTCAGTAGCAATGAAATTATCTCAGATAAAGCCTTTACATTTATTTCTAATTTTATTATCGTTACTGACTTTTGATGCAGATGCGATGAATCAAACAGCATTTAAAATAAAATGTGAGAAAAGGTGGAACTGGTCCTAATCGGCAATGTCTCCTTTCCTTACATTTTTTTCTTCTTTTCAAAGATATTTAAAAGAAAAATAATTCTCAAACCAGGTATTTATAGCTTTAAATGCAGATGTAGCAGGCATCGTTTGAAAACATTGTGAGAAAAGGCAAAACTACATGTGAATGATAAAGGGCCATCACTCTGTTCATAATTTCCATCCCATTTATCAGACGGACTCGATCAACGTTATAATACCATCTACATCCTTCTGTTGACAGCTGTCGCAACAATTAATTAAAATTGGTCAATTCCATTTCCCAAAACTCATTGTATTATGAAAAAAAAACTGCGTGACAACTCTGTCTTGACCAACTCTGACTGTTAATTCTGCATGAAAGGAAGTTTTAAGGAATTTTTCCTCATTACAAGGGAGAAAATTATATTCAACAAATCTGTTTTTCCACATAGAACTTTGGTTTCTCAGGCATCAGAAAGAGTTAAGAATGCCAAAAACTTTAAATTACATGCATCTTCTTGTCCAAAAGTTCTGGCTGATCAGATTGTTTTTAAAAAATGTGACTGGCTTCTTTCCAAGATTTTTCAAATTATTCAGATATGTTGAAATACATGGCCGCCAGATGGCTGAGCTTGTTTACCTTATATGTGGATACTGTATAGTTAAAACTTTAAACAAATTGTTGAATAAAAGCACTGGCCTGATTTGTAAATAATTTGGATCAAATGTTCCATGGGTGCACTCCTATTTTTGATCTGGAATTATCTTGAGAATTTAAGACTTAACAGGCATCAAATAGTAATAGAATGAGGATAGAAATGGGATGACGCATCTTGTTTTGTCTATTTGAAATTGATGCTTCAATAAACTTGACTAATTATTTGTTGATAAAAATTAATACTTATTTTATATATTACAGTTTCCAAAGATTGTAAAGCAGATAGTTAAAAGGATTCCAATTGACATATAACAATGGCAGAGATCCATAAAGAACCTGTAGATTCTGGCCTCTACACAAAAGCCTTACATTTTTATGATGAAGTCATGTCAAAGAAAGGTAAAAATCTCCTGTTATATATATATCTTTATAGGGCTATGTTGTTGTGTGTGTAGCCAAGTCTCAAACATCTGTTTTTCTATGGCAAAATTTACACAATGTTTCGAAATAATGAAAATGAAAATGTCTTAAGAAAAAGAGTAAATACGAGTATTATTGAATAAAGATTTACTGTAACTATTGCTAGCAATTTCTTCTTGACTGCTATTCGGTTATCCAGGGAAAATTGTTAAAGACTGCATTAAACCCCAATCAATCTTGACTGCTGTACAAACATGAACTTTCACATGAAATTTGCAGCATACTGGGCAAAATTAAGTAGTTTCTGGAATTGTTTGTTAACCTTCTCCATATTGACACATTTTGACATGTTTACATCAGAAAACTTGTAACATTGTATCGAAAGGAGAAATACCGGTACTGTAGTTCATAAATGAGCAATTTCTCCATTTGCAACAATGTTTTCAAGTCTTCAAGTATTATACACTCTTGTAAAGACCTTTCTTTATTTTACCTAGGTGTTTTCAAAGTCGTCTTCTTCTGCATGTTAGTTGAATTCAGCAAAGGGTTAAACTAACTGCATAAATTTGTATGATATTATTTTGATATTTTAGATCCTCGTACTGACAATATGTTCATGATGGATTCACCTGTACCGAGTATTGTGATCTGTCTATTATACTTTGTTGTGATAAAGATGGGACCTACTCTAATGGGAGATAGAAAGCCCTTTGAACTGAGACGAGTTATGCTGGTCTATAACTTTGCCATGGTTCTGTTGTCTGGCTATTTATTTCTGGAGGTAATTTTTTTAAATTTTAATTATATACAGTATATAACATCTGAGAAATGAAACTTTCAAAGGTATAGTCTTTATTCAGAGATGAAAACATTGTGGGATAATTGCTCAGCACGTGCAATTTGTTTGCTTAGCTTTATGCAATAACCATATTTTCATTTTAATTTATTTTCTAAAAGTTCCATATTTTTATCTAGATGTTTTTAAAATTGTTAATTGGAAAGTGTTTATGATAACCAAAGCATGAAGAAACACCAATCCATGCCACAACTCTTATATTAGATACATAATGCTACATCATACCACACCTACATCTATTGTATTTTATGTAGCAAGACTTACTCTGTTTATGTCACAAGTTTGAGAACAAATTATTTTCAATTGAAATATTTTTTCTTCACTTATTTCGAAATTGTTAGTTTTCTTGTCCTTATGTGTATACAAATTAAGATATTATGAAGAACTTACTGCTTTCTCATTTCAGTTTGGCTTAACAGGATGGTTTGCTGGCTATACTCTAGGATGTGAGGAATTGGATTATTCTAATTCACCAAATGCTATACGGGTACAGTTTTAACCTTTTTCCTACAAGCCTTCACTTCACAGGAATCCGCTGTGGTCGAGTGGTTAGCGTCGGCAATTTCGAAACCGGGTGTCCCGGGTTCGATCCCAAGTCGCGGCACTACGGTCGTGGTGGAGTGCCCTTGGGCAAGGCACATTTCTAGCCTAGTACTGGTTTGTTTACCCAGGGATCATGAATAATTTTTTTTTTAAAATGTGCGCTAAATGACCTTAGCTGTCGATGCGCCATAAAACAATATACATTTATTACATTACAAGCCTTTACTCTTTAAGCAGACTTTAGAAAATTAATGGCAAAGGCAGAAAATTACTTTCATTTTTAATTCTATTCAGAATTAAATTTTTAATTCTATTCAGAATTAATTGGATTTTCAGTTATAGAA
>JAUELF010144406.1:0-15022 GCA_031471495.1 Clinocardium nuttallii | reverse complement strand
AAAGGATGTTGAATGAGCATTTGGTAAACAAAATAAAAGTATAAGATGAGACAGAGCGCGGATGTGATCTAAGGCCCCAGTCAGTGGAGATTTAAGAGATGTAGGTCAATAATTAAGAAAAGTGGGTCACTATGAGGCCGATGTTGATAGTTATTTAAGGACGAACTATGTCAATCCTTAAATATTTAAGGCGCGGACGCGATCGAAAGCACCCGAAAAAAGTAAAACATAGTGGACAAAGAATTAAAAATAAAGAGGAAATTGCACTGAGTTCGGAACATTGGAAAAATAACGATAAAAATACCTTATATCTTGTCTGTCATTTGACAATCGACAAGGTACGTCTCCAATGCCATAAACGTAGAGGTCCGGAGGGCCCTGGACGGAAACAATAATGTGTTTATATCCATCCGCCCACCCGACCTACCTATGACATCGGAGAGAGTCTTCCTTGCATCCCCGTGAACCGAACAATGCAACAGAAAATGCTCTGCGGTATCTGGGACGATACATACCGGACAGGATTTGGGTTTGCCCAGTATGAACCGTCCCATACTCCCCGGCAGCAGATTGTATCCAAGTCTCAGTCTCGTCACACACTTATCCACCTTCTTACAGGATGAATACTTGCGTGGCGGGCCGAGACTTGCTCCTTGTGGCGGAATGGGTTGGCTGCGTTTTGACTCTGCCAGCCCCTTACTCCATTTCTGCTTTTTGTGATTTCTAATGATGGAGTAAATTTCAGATGCTGCCAGGGGAATAGTATCCACCACAGAACACCCTAGGCCGTCCTTCGCCGCCCTATCTGCCAGCTCATTACCCCGAACGTCGACATGCGCTGGACACCACACTAAATTAACTTTTATGTCATTAACATAGCACTGATCATGAAGGGAGATGATGTTTTCTATAAGATCAGGCCTGGAGTTGCTTTTCCTTAGATTAATAGATTGCAGGGCAGATAGTGAGTCTGATAGAATAGCAACATTGTGTGGTCTGTTGACGAGAGTCCAGTTAAATGCATATTGGATTGCGATCAGTTCGGCAGCATAGATAGATAACTTATTGCTGAGTCTTTTTGAGTTGGTAACATTTTCTGATGGTATAACCATTGCTGCCGCAACTGTCTGATTTGTATCTTTACTGCCATCGGTATAGATTTTTAGATGCTCAGCGTAATTTGAGGAGATATGATCATTTGTGATTTCTAAAATTTTTGGGGGATGATCATTCTTCTTAAACCTCAAACTTAGGGACATGTCGACTACAGGGGGAGCCAGCATCCAGGGCGACTCTAGGCGGGGCCTAAGGTCCGCTACATTGCAATCCTGGATCCGATACTCTTCGGCAAGCTGTTGAACCCTAGCTCCGAAAGGGAGCCTGGCATTCTTATACCTAGCTTTGACGAAGAAATCGGCCCCAATGATCGCGTTCACAGGGTTGCATGGTCTACTCTTGACCCTAGCCAGATATTTTAGGGATTGTTCTTCACGTCGTAAATATAGGGGCTCAATCCCAGCTTCTTGTTCTAGTATGCTCAATGGGGTGTTAGGTAGAGCTCTCAGAGCCAAAACTAAGGCCTTGTGTTGGACAGTACTTAATCGATCTAAATTACTTTTTGCTGCACAAGCATAGACTAAGGCACCATAGTCTAGCTTTGGACGTATTAAGGACTTGTAGAGAAGTAGGAGCGAATTTTTATCAGATCCAAAGTTTGTGCCCCTCAGCATTCTCATTAGGTTCAAGTCCTGTTGGCATTTGGAGACCAGTTCATTTATATGTGACTGTAAAGTAAACCTCTCATCAAGAGTTATGCCCAAAAATTTTACAGTTTTCTTAAATTCTATTTTAGAGTTTCCTAGTGATACGTCCACTTGGTGCGAGTTTGAATGCCCAAATAATATCCCTACTGATTTTGTCTGACTAATTTTGAAGCCCCATTGCTGAGACCAGCGCCAAATGGAGTCAAGACCTATATGTGCCTTTCTTTGTAGGTATTTAATATTGCCTCCACAGAGCCAACTGCCTGAGTCGTCGGCAAATTGGCTTATAACCAACCCTGACCCCTAAGAGACATCAGGGAAATCATTGATTAAGAGAGAAAAGAGAAGTGGGGAAATTATAGCGCCCTGGGGCGTACCTCTGGTCAGAGTTTGAGTATCCGAGAGAATGGAGCATGTTGGAACTTTGTCAGAATGTGTGTCTAAGTGATATCTACGCCAAGTTCGTAACTGGGTCATGTCCGGCACAAACTAGATCACATCTTTAGCTTGAACATGTTGAAACTTTGTCAGAATGTTTATCTAAGTGATATATAGGCTGCATTCGAAACTGGCTCATATCCGATTAAAGGCTAGGTAACTAGGTCAAACTTATGGAAATTTGTGTTAACACTCTGGAAGCCACAGTTTTGGCTTGAGCATGTTGAAACTTTGTCAGAATGTTTGTCTAAGTGATATATAAGTCAACTTTAAAGCTTGGTCATGATCGGTCAAACACTAGGTCACTAGATCAAATTTAAGAAAAATCTTGTTTACACTCTGGAAGCCACATATTTGGCTTGAGCATGTTGAACTCTAGGTCAACTTTAAGGAATATCTTGTTGACATGTAGGTGAGCGATCCAGGGCCACCATGGCCCTCTTGTTTTTTAACGTATCAACTTGGATTGAAACAATATTGCAGGGGTTTACCTTAGAAACATTTTCTGCTATATGATATTACAACAGTACTGTCATAGGAATGGAATTTAAAGGTTTTGTCATTGTATCCCTTTACTGATATTTCTTCCAGATTATCTTGAAATCAGGCGAGCAGATTCAGAGGAGATTTGTTTGTTGTTAACTGATGTCATAGCAACCAAAGTTTTTCTTTAAACACATTTGATATAAGAGCACCAAAGAAGCATTCCTGTGAAGATTGGTGGTATTGATCCAATATAGAAGATTGGGTTTTAGATTAAAGATAAGCGAAGGACGTACAGAGAGTGAACAGAATAGATCACATGGCCATGTTTTCAACCAGCAGAGAAGTTTGTCATTGAATTGTGTGAGGAAGCGTATCCGACAAATAAAACTTTATATTTTAATCACATAATTTTAAATGACATGAAAAGTTGTTTGAATAAGGTTAGATTAACTTATTTTTTTAAAGCAATTCAGATTGAATAGTTGGGCTTACTTCAATTTCAAACGTTATTACTGATATGTAACAGTTGCACCGGTACGAAATACTATTCCCATGTAAGAGGTGACCGATCATCTAAAACTTTGGCCAACTGGTGGGAATCAAAAGACGCTAGTTACGACGACATTTGTCAATCACCAAAAAGAATAAATGAAATAGCAGAGTTTCCAATTCATGACTCTAAGGGTTAAAGTACTCATCGTTAATGACTGGTGTATTTTGACCCGACCCAAAGAAATTAAGACATACTGATATAATTACATGTATGTAGCAAATGAATTCCGATAGGTTTTTATCAACTTGCACGATTTAAGATCTGGGGCTTTTGATCAGTTAAAATAATATGCATCTGTAGCAGATACATGTTGATGCTCAACATCTCCATTTGACACAGCGTTTCTTTCCGCTACAATAATTATACATTGTTCAGATAGTTCCCTTGATATTTTCAAAGTCATAGGCCGCAGATCTGTACTATGATGGAATGGGTTAAACTGACTCTTCCTTTGCAAAAATAAATACATTTAAGACACGAATGGAAATTATTATCATACATGCATAACATATAATTATAATCACATGTATGAGCTCAAGAAGAAGAATTTATGGACAAAAGAGAAAATTGCTATGATCAGAATTTTCCTTTTCCTGTTACCAAAGAAAACACATTTTGATACATCTGCAGCATGAGATATTACTCAATTTCCCACACTGTTTTCAATAAAAGAACTTTCATATACAGATATTATTCAAAGACATATTTGAAGACATCTGCTACATATTTTCTGATAGTGGGAAAGGATTAATATTTTGACAAACATATGTAAATGGACGTTAAATTATTAAATAGAGTTGAAAACATTGTGACAAAAGGAGAAATGTCACAGTGTTTTAAAACACCGCCTGCTGCAGAGGCGTCAACATGTGTATGTATGAGGAAAATATTTCTGTTCCGATTTGATAGTACAGATATCAAAGAAAAGAAGTATTTCATCATAATATGCTATTTACTGTCATGATTCATGAATCATGTTTTCTATCGGTTAGTCGGCATACATAGATGAAATAATATAATTATTTGATAAATTTGAAACATTGAACTGTAAAAGTGATTCATTAAAATGAAGGATTATTTCTCCTTTTGCCAAATGTTTTCAAAAGTGACCAGCTGCACGTACTTAATAATGTGTCTGCAAGTGAAACAAGGGTAAACACACTATTTTCATTAGCCACCCAAAAACAGTTCCACAATTTAGGATTTGAGGAAAAAATAACATTTGAAACATTTACCACATGCAGACACTTATAAATTATTATATTGTGTAGCAAATTCATCCTTAAATATTTCAATTTTAATTTATAAATGTTTTCAAATGCGTCTGCTATTTATTTCTAGTTTTTATTGTATGTGAGGAAGGGTTTGTTAGGTACATGTTAACTCCAATATACAAACCCTTTATCGAGGACATTCTAAATTTCTTGTATCAAGACTGTTTGACAACAACAATATTTGCAAATGTAACTATGTGTCCTCTATATTTACATTATATTATATTACATTATATTGTAATTAATAATCGATTTATATGAGTACTTTTCGTCGTAAAGTTTCAATGTTTTAACATGCAAAGATTTTGAAAATATTTAGACAAACCTATTGAAACTGTATTTCATTTGTATCTTATTCTTTCTGCAAATGTAAGCATTATATTAAACAATGGAATTCAAGTCGAGTTTTAATGTCCCGAGATATTGCTATGGATATGTTTGAAGCCGGTGCGCGTAACAGTTTTGAATCTTACTAGTTACCGTTACATAAACAGGTTCAAAACCCGTTTCCTACCTTTGAAATAGACATGCACGGACATGTGTAGCAGTCACGTTGGGCATATTCAAACTTCAGATGGAGTAGGAGATTCGTCCCAATTTCTAAAGATATTTAGACACCGTTTAAAAGATTGTTCTCTCCAAGTCTTACAACAAAAAATAGGTGATTCATCAAAAGCAAATTATTATAAAAACTTTAAATCACTACTTAATACGGAAATATATTTATCAATCGATATGTCGTTTAATAGTCGTCGTATATTATCAATTTTCCGCTGCTTAAGCCATTGCTTAAATATTGAAACAGGTAGACATAAACAAATTGATCATAACTTACGTTTTTGTATTTTGTGCCTTAAGTAAAATATACATGTGATGGAGGATGAGTTCCATTTCTTGGTGGTATGCCCTGCTTATAAAGAGCTAAGGACTTCATACTTCCACGCGAAATGGAAATCATCATATCCACCAAAAGAACTATTCAATGAAATAATGGCTGATCCCCGACCGATGTGCTTACAATCTCTTTGCAAAGTTTTAGGAATAGTCGTTGAAAATAAGGAAGTTAAGTTATACGGAAAATACTATAAGCTAAGCCATACATGTTTTCAATTCTGTACTTCAATTCTGTACTTCAACCTCTTTTATGGGATGTCACTCATGTACACTTATTATGTAAATGTAATGCGAGAGGCCTAGAATCCTGAATAAACATATTTGCCGTCGTATTGTCTGGTAATGGTCTGGTAATGGTATTAGTACTGGTGTTAGGAAGTGACAGGTCCACCCTCTCGATTATGTGAACTTGTTGTATTTATTGCTCCAGCAGTCCTTACAATATCTCGAAACAACATAATTATAACCATTGCCCTGTAATGTTAAATGAAGAATCATGGCCGTATGTCGTACACAGCCCACTCGAGGCTAGTAACTGGGCAATGTTAAACGCAGCCAATGTCAAGGTTATTCGGACCGGCTTGCGTGGCGAACAATTTTGTTCTATATTGTTTGACTTGGTTGGAACGAACCATTACCCATAATGCATGGTTGTCTATGGAAAATGAATGACTTCCCTGTTACCAATATTTGATTGGCAGTGCGAGGAACGACACTGCAGTGGAGAGTTGTTGTGGTCAATAGACTTCCTTGTTTTTTTTAATACGAAGTAAAATTAGCGAAATTTCTCTTTCATTGACAATGATTATGGGCGGAAATTCGATATATACGGGAACTTTATCTTTTTTACGGAGCGGGAGACCAGGGTTGGATCCGCGATCAAGTTATGACTAAAATACTATTGTAAGGGATGTAACACACATTCAAACAAACCAAGCGTTGCAAACGAGAACATATTGATGGGGGAAATAATAATTTGAAACAATAATTCTCATCGCAAACCAGAAACTTTATGTTTCATGTTATGAGGGCTTTTTCAGACCTTACTCTTGACGTCGCGACATTAACGAATGTCTGTTTTTTTATGTTATGTATGTCATGAACATTAAGATCAATGCAGACCAAGATCAGTTCGTTAATTGTTGAACTGTTATGGTATCTGTGGTATTCCCTGTTGGCTCCTCAACTATTTATTCTTAGCTAAGACTCTATAAATGTGACATAATTTTTCAATAATTTTGGATGGTGATGGTGATATGTTTGAAAGGGATTCGGCAGAGTGATTGATTAATTGGGGTTTTACGCCGTTTTCAACAGTGTTTAAGTCATATCACGGCCACCAATTCACCTACACTTGTGTATCCTAGCTTTCTCACACCAGTACTCCACACAACATACTTCCCAAGCAACTGGCTGCTTTTCCACACAGACTGTTAATCATTGGTGAAAGGCGAATGACGTTGTTAAGGGTAAAATTGGTGTTATTTATATTAATAGTGCTGACTGTTCCTCGCATACTGCAATATATCGCTTTTAAAACATTATTGTTAACGCATTTACCGCTACATTGTGATACTCAGCATTAAAGACCAATGTGCATACATTGTAGAAAGTAATCGGCATTCATATTGTATAGTCTGATCTTTGAAAAAAATGGATGTTATTGATTACACCATTAGGGCCAATATCTAATAATGACATGGTAACGATAACGATGTGTGACCATGGAGTAGTTTCCAAGAAATCATGGTCTAAAATACAATCCTTTTTATGTTTTCCAATGTTTTCCTCGAAACGAGAGAAACACGTTCGTTCCATGTCAGGTCATACTAAAGGTTTTAAAAACGATGGAGTTACAACTTATTTTTTCTCAAGGATAACTTTCGCCTGTGTCCAAAAATATATTTTGAAAATACTGTGAAAAAGGGAAGCACTGTTCCTAATGAGTTATGTCTCGATTTGCCACAATTTTTCGGACTTTATGATTCGATATTTATTGTTTCACTTCTCAAGATGTTTCCAACGTTATCTTCTGCATATTGTTTGAGAGGCACCAGGGACTATAACTATTCGGGCACCCGTGTATATCTAGACCAAACTCCGTCTCTGCACTATTATACAGAATAGAAGCTTTCTAGAAACTTCCGGAATTAACAGTTTCCATTTTTGACACAATTTCGTATATAATTGTCACTCTGTGATAATAGCGCTTATGTTATATACATTGAACACCGTGTGATAATATGTGGGATTGAAGCTCAGGGCTCTGGGTTCGATTACCGCCAAGCGATTTTGGTCTATTGCACACACATTGCCTTTGTGTAGACTAGTAGTGACACTAAGCAGTCAAGAATAACTTATATTCATTAATGTTTTCAAAAGACCTAAGACTGATTGATGAGGATAAGCTGGGCTACTTTTCGAACAATGTTTTAAAACTATGATTCACGTCTATACACCTTCATATGTTGCCCAAGCTGAAGATTTCTTTGTTCAGCTAATGATATATATATAGTCCATAACTTGGTATGAATAAAACATAAAGTAAAAACTTAAACAGATATTATCAGACATTTGATAAGTGTATTTAAACATTACTTGATAATATGAATGATACATATCAATCAAATACAGAAAACTATATTTATCTCTCCCGCTCTATGTCTCTCACCGCACGCACGCTCTCTCGTGGAAGTGTTAAACACGGATTGAATTATGAAATATATTAAAGATAAATTATGTATATACTGGATTATATTTACTGAACACAAGGTAAAGTAGTTATAGAAGGCTCGTTAATAAGTACACCCGTCACATTAAACAAATAGAATAATGATTTATAAGTTGCATGGAAACAGTTGCAGGATAAACACTGCGGAATCAATTTATAAAAGGGTCATCAAGCATGAAATAAATATAGATCAATCTCTGAATTATTTATTAATACATAAGATTATTAAATACAATATAAAGCGAGCGCTCTAATAAGAAACATAACTAAATGAATAAAATATTTAAAAGCAAAATGATGAAAAGATTTTTAATCGACTGAGTGTTCGAAACAACAACACATACTTACTTTAAAATAATGTTAACAAAGTAATCTATGAGATAATCTAATCCAGAGACATATAAAATACACTCTGTTTAATTTAGTAACTAGGTAACCATGTACAGTGTGTACTATTTGAAAGACCCTGGTGTACATTAAACATTAATGTTGGATATTATAATACTCTGACTACATTAACAAAGTGTTTGTTAGTAGTCTCCAAGCCATGACCGACATAGAGTCTATTTTTGTATAAACAAAGAGATGTGGGCCAATCCAAATCTACCGACTTCGACTTTAAATCAAAGAGAGACTCGAAACTCTCTAAACGAGAATCGAGTCGATAAAGTTTGTGGTGGCTTGGGGCACAAATATAAACTGTTTTAGTGTCGGTGTCTACACTGATCGCTCGTGGCCATGACCATTCTATTGTTTTGTGAGAGATTATTTTTCCCTTATCATTCATGCAAATTACTTTGTTGTTAGCATCAGTTACATAGAATATGTCAGTACAAACAGCGAGACAAGGATTAGGATAAGTGAGTAAATCAGTTGTTATATTTTTTATAACGACTCCATCTGTGGACAAGACGGATATAAACCAGCGACTATAACCAGGCTTCTCTTCATGCTCATTATAGAAAGTAAATATCTTATCTTCACTAAAATCTATAGACAAGCAGCAATGGTCCGTTGTTATAGATTTTGTGACTACGGCAGGATTTTGTTTTAAATTAATAATCAATATTCTACGTTTCCAAGGTAACGTAACGGCTAGCAGACTTTGTTTACCCAACTCTGTTTGGTTAGTTACGGAAATATCACTGGTGGTCATAAAGACCTGCTCAGTGGGATCTAGTTTTACAGACGACACTATTATTTCTGTAACACCCAATGGAGCAGACCCAAACCGTAAATATCGTTGTAATATGTGCGAACCAATACTGAATACCTTTATACAATAATTAAAAGTATCACAAACCACCAACCTTGTGTCATCCAGTCCACATAATCCAGATATCTTACAATTCTCATTCTGATCCAATTTATGTTTAATATTAAATCTATCGACCAAAGAAACTTCCTCTCTAAAAAACATTTCATTTCTCTTACTTTCACTTTCATTCCTCATTGCATCTAGATATCTATCGATCTGTCCATCTCTCTCACTTTTCTTAATTAATCCATGCGCCTCGTGACCTTTAAAACAATCCTGACATAAATATGTGTTACATATATAACACAAATATAACCCGATATTTGCACCTACACTACTTAAAGTTCTAATAAAACAAATATTACAAATTGCATCATTGCAATTTCCTTTTTCCTCTTCAACTTTTTCCTCCTTTATTTCGTCAAAGGCCAATTTCGTCTGGTTTCTTTCTCTATCCCCTACTGTCTTAGCCATGTTCACAAGGTCCTGTAACATATATGAATGAATTGTTTAGTATCACTTAAGGCTATATACCGTACCGTACATTTCTGTGAGTTATATGAGAAAGGTAACGGGACCTTTAGGGATGGAAACTCACGTTGTAATGACCAAGGAATACACTTTGAGTACTCTGCCAGATGAGAAGTTATGAAGTCTTATTTTAATCCTTATAATATATTGGTTTAGACTTTATTAGTTTAAACATATTTAATTATCATATATTTTGAAATAGTAGGTAAAGACAAGAAATATACAATGGAGAAATGCATTGGACTGAAAGCTCATAGCTTATTGTTGTAGGTCCTCTCCACTAAAGATTAATTTACAGGAAACACGGTGAATAGTTAGGTTTAGACTTTGACAAGGATTCAATAAACGTTACACATTGAGCGACACACATACAGACATGCACTATAGTATATCCACGATACGCTAAAACGTGGCACTATAAAAAAGGGATAATGTCGCTTGATTGAACTTTGATAAAATTAGCACTAATACGGTGGTGACGTTGTATTAACAATATTGACCTGACATAGGAAAGAAGAGCCTTTGGTATTTAAGATTGAAGAACTGTGTATATTCAGATAAGCTTGTACATAGGCACATCATTATTGGGATCTGTTATAATGTGTTCGACATGTACATGTACATGTATGAATACGGTTTGAAAACGACTTCTTACGTTATCGTTTTCTTTGAATGTTGATGTCACTTAAACACCAAACACAGCGTCCAAACAGTCACAATGTCACTTCATTCATGTGTACCTGAAAATAATGAGAAACGTATCCTTTCCAGCACACACTAAATTCGAAGCAGACAAATGAATGTATAGTAAGTGAATGGAGATAAAAACATTTTTGAAAAGTCGTCTACTTAACTTGCGTCAGAATGGAATATTGGAAGGGTTTAACTTTCTTATTATAAGTTTTAGTAAACGTTCTAGTAATTTTTCATTATGTAAAGCACTGAGCACTGATTGTTGAGGTGAATACACTTCTCTATTATTGAAACATACTGCCTCGCCAATGGCTACTGCTTGTTAGTTTATACGGGAACGTTCTGAGGTCTAATCTACGTCCATTATTTGTAGGAGTATATACATCGAAATTCTGTTCTACTTATCCATTAATCATTCTTGCCCATTATATCAACTAGGGACTACTAATACAAAAGGTAATAAGTATTAAAATTAGTAGTCCCTGAATTACCATAATTATTAGACATAAATATGATAAAACGTGTTTATCAACATAAAACGACAAAGAAAACCAAAAAAATGTGCACATACCCGATTACATTCTGTATATATCAAACGAGGCACAATCTGAAATATAAAAATATCCATAAAATTTATAAATTAAATCCAATGAACCCTAACTTAAAATTCTTCATTCAATTTCAATTTGGGAACTGTCGGTTTAGTTATCAAAATCAAAACGATCATCAGAAGTCCAAAATAAAAAGTATGAGATCATCTTTTACACATACAACGTGTCTTAGATATGTTTTGTCACAATTCAGATCATATTTAAGAATGTACAATAACAATTAATATAAAATGACAATAGAGTCGAAAATTACGTGATAATTATTTGATGACGTATACAATGACGTTTCAATGAATGTTTAACTGATTATTTTAATTGAGCACCTAGAAAAATGAGGTGTCGTCTTGCGTGCACTTATCACTATATATATCTTCAAGGCGAACGAAGGTGATATTTATAGAATTTTGATGACTTTACACACATATTTTAATGTGTTCGCTGCTCTAAACGAGAAACTGTAAAAAATAATATAAGTCCGCCAATCACTGTTTTTTTGGAAGTGTAAAGCTAAGATCGGCATTCACTAGAATTGTTTTTTAAAGGTGTAAATATTCATATTGGTCAGCATATCAATGTTCCTTTTAAAGTGTGAAGGTATAGATGGGAGATTACATCAATGGTATTATTAAAGTGTGACGATAACGATCAGCATGCACATCAATTCTGTGTTTTTGAAAAACCGGCATCCACATCCATGTTTGATAAAGATAAAGGTTGGAGTGCATATCAATGCTATTTTATAACTGTGAAAATTTACATTGACATCTATGGTATTTCAGTAGTGTAAAAAGATGACAATCGAAATGCACATCCGTGATTGTTTAAATCGTAAGAATAAAGATCGACTCGGTTGCAATGGTATTATTAAAGTGCTTATATAAAGATTGGAATGCACATCAATGTTGTTTTTTAAGTGAAAATATTACGAGCTGCCCGGACGTCAATACAATGTGTGTATTGTAACGCTAATGATCGGCATGCACATCAGTGGTATAGTTAACATGTAAATATGAATATAGGCCCGGACAACATTGGTATTTTTTAACTGTAATGATCGGCCCGCACGTCTATGGAGTTTTTGAAATGTAAAAGATATGTTATGTGTAAGATATAAATAAGAAGATCGGCACATCAATGGTATTTTCAAAATGTAAATATGCAGTTCGGCCGAACATCAATGGTATTTTTAAATGTAAATATGCAGTTCGGCCCGGACATCAATGGTTTTTTTTAATGTAAATATGCAGTTCGGCCCGCATATCAATTGTTTTTCAGATGTAAAAATGCAGATCCGGATACGCATCAATGATATTTTAGAATGTAAACATGCAGATCGGCAAATAACGTTTTTGTTTTTTAAATGTCAATATGAAGATTGACCTGCCCATCAATGTGTTTTTAAAATTGTAAATATGCAGATAGGTCCATACATTAATATAATTTTTTTTAAATGTAAACATGCAGATCGACATGCACATCAATGTTTTCCTTTAAATGTAAATATTTATTTTGTTTTATATTGAAATGTAAAGTAATGATCATCCCGCACGTCAATGGTATTTTTGACGTGTAAATCTATCGAAGATCAGAATGCACATCAAATGTATTCTTTAAATGTAAATATATACGAAAATCAGCATGCCCCCATCAATGGCATTTTTTAAATGTCAATACGAAGATCAACCAGTACGTCAATGGTATTTTGTATATGTAAATAAGAAGATCAACATGCACGTCAATGGTATCTTTTTAAATATAAATACGAAGATAAGCCAGCACATATTTGGGATTTTTTAAATGTAGAAACGTCCCATCATATTCAAAGAAAGATTGCCGGAAATCTATAAGATTGGTGGAACTAAGACCTATACAGAAAATGAAGTTTATTCATTTGTGAATCCATATTAGTTGACCTGATGTTGCTGGGTTGAAAGGTTTTAGAGTGTGAGATAATGGCGATGTCGATAGGGGTCAAAATAAAACATCTGAATATGGGATTAATGAGTTCTCTCCCTAAACATACACAAGCTGTATCCAGTATGTAATCACAAAAACATGTGCATGAATATACAAGATGTATCCAGTATGTAATCACAAAAACATGTGCATGAATACACAAGATGTATCCAGTATGTAATCACAAACACATGTGCATGAATACACAAGATGTATCCAGTATGTAATCACAAAAACATGTGCATGAATACACAAGATGTATCCAGTATGTAATCACAAAAACATGTGCATGAATACACAATATGTATCCAGTATGTAATCACAAAAACATGCGCACGAATACACAATATGTATCCAGTATATAATCACAAAAACATGGGCACGAATACACAAGATGTATCCAGTATGTAATCGCAAAAACATGTGCACGATTACACAACATGGATCCAGTATGTAATCACAAAAACATGTGCACGAATACACAAGATGTATCCAGTATGTAATCCCAAAAACATGTGCACGAATACACAAGATGTATCTAGTATGTAATCACCAAAACATGTGCACGAATACACAAGATGTATCCAGTATGTAATAACAAAACCATGTGCATGAATACACGCCACAATTATACGGTGCATGTACAATAAGTGAGTATGGCAAATTCCTCCACTCTTGCTGTCAGATCTCGAATGTTGTCAATGTTGTGGTTGGCCCGCGCCTTAAGACCCAGCTCATCCCAGATGTGCTATATCGGGTAAATTTAAGATCAGGGGAGACCGCAGGCCATGGAAGTACGGCGACATCGCGTCATTATTTGACCGATATATAGGCGTCGTGCTCTGATTGGCTGAGCGTTACATCGCAAGCGATAACGGATGACCTACGATGACACACCATATCTTCTAGCCGTTATGGTGGCTAGCAACCTACGCCGACAACATTGCGTTAATGTGCCGTCTTCTTACCGTTATGGTGGCTGGCAACCTATGCTGAGGCAAGTGCGTTAACGTGTTGTCTTCTAGCCGTTATTGTGGCTGGCAACCTACGCTGACAAAAGTGCGTCTTATAGCGGTAATGATGGCTGGCAACATACGCTGACAAAGGTGCGTTAACGTGTTGTCTTCTAGCCGTTATGGGGGCTGGCAGCCTACGCTGACAAAAGTACGTTAACGTGTTGTCTTCTAGCCGTTATGGTGGCTGGCAACCTACGCTGACGCAAGTGCGTTAACGTGAATACTGATGTAGCTATCAGTTCTGGCGGTGGTGACACGAGGGTGACCAGGGCGGGGACGATTGCGAACAGTCCCAGTATGTTGGTACCGGGTCGCAAGCGTCTGTATTGTCTTCAGACAGTAGACAAACCTGCGGGGGAGGGCACTGACTGTCATTTCCGCCTGAACGTTCCATAAGCCTGATTTCTTTCAACTTCCTGCAAGCCTGGCATGATGAAAATTAGTGAAAAGGTAAAACTTATTTCAATTCTTTGATTAGCATATGTCGCAAGTATCGTACGACGTTGTCTGAATTAGTGTATCGAGTACGTGTATTAAGTGAAAATCAAAGTTCCGGTTGTTGAAAGGTTTTCACGTGTTGCATTTGGTGTCAACCGTACACAGGTGTTTTAACAAATTACCAGTGTATCGCATGCTTCATCATCATCTTATGGTTTTGTTTACCCTCGCCTTTCGGCATAAAGCGATTTGGCGAGCTGCCATTGCTATCTCCTTTCAACATTTTAATGGGGACTATAAGTGTATTAACAATTTGTTCTATTATTGACTTTTGATTATTGTAATGCCATAGCTTAAATTTTCTCCCGTATTCTGTTCTA
>JAUELF010144296.1:0-15023 GCA_031471495.1 Clinocardium nuttallii | reverse complement strand
AGAAAGGGAGAGAAAGAGAGAGAGAGAGAGAGAGAGAGAGATAAATAAATACCTAAAAGTGTTCACGAACAAGCCTTTAATAACCATTATTAATTTGTTATTGTAATGAGTTTTTTTAATAACTCGGTAACTAACGACATCAAATGCTGATGTAAGAAGAAAATGCGAGTTGACTCACCTGCACCTGTATTGATTGTAAAATATTTACATTCGCACTTGATTTTCTGTACAATAAAATTCTGTTCATTTTGCATGAACCGGTCGACCTTTCATGACCTCTGTAGGGAACATGACGTCGTTGTTTATTCCAATAGTGTGACGTCATTTAACCAATGATGTACGACGTTACAAATAGCAGCTGTTCACTTAAACAAACGTATGTTGTCAGTAACAGGTCTTCATTGTTATTAAAGACTTGTTCGCGAACATTTTTAGGTCGAAAAAAATAAAGTAATGCAAAGGGGTAAGTGTAAATATAAGGATTGACTCTTATTTTTCGTACGTTTATGCAGCGCGCTTCGTGGATACAACATATCTGTAGAAGACGACTTGGTGACAAAACACTGAAAAATTTCCATAAAAGACAGCTTAAAAGTTTAATTAAGTTGAAAACATTGTGGAAAAAGGAGAAATTGCTCACCTTTGGCCATTATGTTTATAAAGTCGTTTGCTGCTATTGCGTCAAAATCCGTCTGCAGGTGGTGAAATGTTATACCAAAGATTAGATTGACTATAGACACTTCTGAATTCAAAGTAAATTCACAATAAGAATTCGGTATTTAGTGAATTTAGATAAAGTCAGTTATTTCCATCAATGCCTCAATTTCCAAGAGGCTTGTGCATGGCCGTTGTTACAAGGTATTTAACCCTTTCCAACATAAAGACGCTTTCTTAAGGCTTTTTGGTTTGCAATTACACATGTATTTATAGTGATTTTCCCTTGATTCTGACGAATGTTTACAAAGTCGTCTGCTTAAGATTTGTTTGGAAAGGGTTTGTGTGTGTTAAGGTCGGGTTTCTCGTGTCGTGGATCAACCGCTAAAGAAGGTAATCTGGGAAAATGAACTTGTTTCGCTTATTCCGAAATATTTCTCTTTTTATAAAACGTTTTGCTGACTCTGTTTTATGTCGTCTCTTTGCTTCTTTATATGTGTTTTCTCTTCTTTATTTCAAAAGCGTTCACTCGCTGCTATACGTATTTTTTATTTTACTAGTTTATAAATTCACGATTACGGTAGGGCTGCATATTATATGCTTATTCCATGATCATTCATGTTTCACAAATCTAAGCTCCAGACACGGTGCTTCATGTCCTGAAATCATGTTTTGCCTTCGGAGCGCTTTGATGTGGATACTCAAAATGATCGTTTAGGCGAGATACGTACTTTGAGTAGCCATACTAAAGGCTTTACTTACTTTTTAATAGAGATACATTGATTGATTGGTGTTTTACGCCGCATTCAACAATTTTTCAGTTATATCACGGCGTGTCCTATGTAGGTTTCTGGTCGATTTCTCGTGACACCAGCCAGTTAGGCGTAATGATAGCCCCGCAACCCTGATCGTCAAGGAGGGCAGCGACCTCTACCATTTTTTAATTATTTGGTGTGACCCGGTCGGGAATTAAACCCGCGACCACCCGCTCCCAAAGCAGACGCTCTTTCGACAAATCACAAGAAATCCGCTGTGGTCGAGAGGTTAGCGTCGGGGATTTCGATACCGGGTGTCCCGGAAACGATTCCCGGTCGCGGCACTACAGTCACGGTGGAGTGCCTTTGGGCAAGGCACATTTTCTAGCCTAGTACTGGTTTGTTTACCCATGGATCATGGGTAAGTGAACTGTCGCCGTGATATAACTGAACTAATGTTGTAAGCGGCGTAAAACGCTTATAAATCAAATCCAATACACCACCTAGACGGTAATAGAGATACAAGTTATCTATTTTTATTGATGACTTTATATAACATTATGAAGAAATATTAAATTTCATCAATGTTTTGTTTGCGAAAACATCAATAGTGCCATTGGCACCGAAAGATAAAAAAGGTTTTGCGGCAATTTTACTTTATGCTTCAATGAAGGGACATTATGGAAGCTTTACGTCGCTTTAAAGGTGCTGAACCCAAGATTGTGATAAACATTTCGAAATGGTGAAACTTCTGACAATATTGCTAATAGTGACAAATAAGTAGGTTCTAAGTAGTTCAGATCAACTTTTGCAGTAAGTGTTGAAGAATTGTCAATTGAAAGTCATGAAAATGTGTCAAAAATGGCTAAATGGGTATGTATACCAAGTATAAATGAAGCATATACGATCAATATTTACAAGTTTATGATACTCGAAAGTGAAATTATTTCTCCGATTTTATCCCAGTATTATGATTCTAGATGCAGATGCAGATGCATTATTACGCTTCTGAAGGAGACGACCTGAGAAAACACAGTAGCAAAAGCAGTAATTGCTCTTAAAGAGCAAAATCCTCTGTTGCCACATTGTTTTCAGCTCTTTTAAGTCATAATAGAGAGAGAAAGATAGAGAGATGGATAAACAGCTAGAACGAGTGAGCGAGAACGAAAGAGACAGACATACATACATACATACAGACAAACAGACAGACAGATCGGTGAGTTTTTGACGTATGCACGAACAGATCGATGAAAGGGTACATATAAAAGGTAGCAACAACCAGTAACGGTTCCATTTTAATGTTTAATTCACACAATTAATTAATACGACAAAATAGTTTCGTAAACAGTATAGGGATTTCAAACTTGAGAATAGTCAAAATTGTAGCAAGCGTTCAAAAGATTTGACTTCATAATGTTATATAGTGTTCAATAACCAAACATTACTTCAACATGACCGTTTTATGATCATGCAATACATCTTAAGATTGCACAGTGCAGAGAGATATAAAACAAAAAAGATAGCTTATTACATGATAGTTTACACAACCCTTATTAGCGGGGAGTCCAAGTCCACTTTTGTTAACTTTCATTTCCTTGTATACATGTCCATATATAAACAAGAAGGACTTGACTTAACAATGCATTTGTGAAACTGGTAAACACATCTTCAGTTCTGTATTCAATGGACACTGGACTGTTTTCCGGTTTCGTATATGCATTGTTAAACGATCTGCAAGTCCTTCTCGTTTTTGTATTGCCACTTTCAGATTGGGGATCATATTATATAGTCGAGTTACAGTTAAATTAGCTTATTGACAAACTAGCTAATTTGTGGTCATAACATATAAATTTTAAATGAATTAGTTTTTAATAAACGTCTTGTGCAGCATGTGGTCCAGGATTATAATTTATATTGTGGTAGTAATCACTGGAAACTGTTATGGTGTAAAAGGTAAGAATAACTGGTAAAATAAATTAAAGACATTAAAGATCAAATTTATTTCATGTACCTGAGACCACGATTGATGATCTAAGTATTTCTATCTGTGTCCACGATTTATAATCTAAGTATTTCTGTATGAGTCTATGATTTATAATCCATGTATTTTTATCTGTGTCAACGATTTATAATCCATATATTTCTATCTGTGTCCACTATTTATAATCAATGTATTTTTTATCTGATTCCACGATTTATAATCCATGAATTTTCATCTGTATCCACGATTTATAATCCATGTATTTTCTATCTGTGTCCACTATTTATAATCAATGTATTTTTATCTGTGTAACTATTTATAATCAATGTATTTATATCTGTGTCCATGATTTATAGTCCATGTATTTTTATCTGTGTCTATGATTCATATATCATGCATTTTTATCTGTATCCAGTATTACTAATCCATGATTTTCTATCTGAGTCTACGATTAATAATGTCTTTCAGCTTGTGTCCAAGATTTATAATCTTTGTATTTCTATCTGTGTCCACGATTTGTAATCTTTGTATTTTTATCTTTGTCCATGATTTTTATAATTCTATTTATATATGTAATGATGTATAATCCATTTATTTCCACGATTTAAGATATGAGTCTACGCTGTATGATGAATGCATTTCTATCTGAGTCTACGATTCAAAGTTCATGTTTTTCTATCTGTTTTTGTAATTTATAATCTATATATTTCTACCTCTTTCTACGATTTATGACCCATGTATTTCTACCTCCTTCTACAATTTATAATCAATGCATTTCTATCTGTTTCTACGATTTATAATTCATATATTTCTATCTGAGTCCACGATTTATAATCAATGTTTTATTTCGTAAAAAATGTGAGTGATAAGGCAAAACAAACAGAGCTTATTTATATCATCACCAGAGTTGTCATGTGTTATAAACATTGGATTTCCAATCGTAAAGATAACATTTGTTAGGCAAACATTAAATAGTCACATTTTCTCAAGTTAGCCAAACATTAAATAGTCACATGTTCTCAAGTTAGGCAAACATTAAATAGTCACATGTTCTCAAGTTCGTCAAGGTTAGTTCGGTAAATAAACATTTTAATAAGCAGGTTCTCAAATTGTTAACTAAAAGAAATTAGACGTATATTTGAACAGCTGACTTTTGAGTCAGCTTTTTATATACTAATGGTCAACAGTCTCTTAGCAAAGATGTGAACTCATTCTTTACATTAAAGATCAATGCCACGTGTTAGTCCTGAAGGTGATAATTGGCATTGATTGTAAAATGAATCATATGTAATTATTGACAGTTTCCTGAAATGCAAACTGATATATTGAGAACTATTTATAAGAAACAATAAGAAACATTTATCAGGAAAAGATCTGAGAGGAATATAACATACAATATGGAAAAAGATAGTAGTTTAAGTTTAAGAAATGTTTAAGTTAAAAAATTAACAGAATTTTGAATCAAAATAGTCCTCCGAGTCTTTTTAAATTTGGCCCTCTAATTTGACATACTCGAAGGTGCCCAATGTTTTCAAAGTGTATCCATCATCATTGCTCAACAGATTCTGAAACGTCATTTGGCACTTATCAGATGGCTGAGAAATGGTGCATGTTTGTGAGCATTTTCCACTTTTGTTCGATTTGCCTATGCACTTCTTAACAACGTAGTCAATTCTACTTACACACCTATTTCCCTGAAGGAATGCAGGTGATCTTTAATATTTTTAATTCAAGCACATTTTGGCAATAAGTACTAAGAGGTCTGTTTTCAGATCTTCAATTAACCTCATATGATTCATACTACATGCATATGTAATACTGGTTTTATCTTCATCCAGCTCATATTCACTGTCATTAAAACGCTACAGCTCAATTTCTTTTGACATTAGTTCATGTAAATTAATTTATTTCCTTGTACACTTTGATTTGATCCTTAGTCGTGAATTAAACCACAGAGTCTGTATATCTGTGTTGTCTAAGTTGTTAAAGGGTAGGTTCTCCGCATCCTTCTCGTTCATGAAGGCAGCTATCCTTTGGAAGTCCCGTTGTTTCTTCTTAGACAGTTGTAAAGCGGTGGATTTCCTATTTAAAACTTTTGGTGATACAACTTGCACAAATTAAGGACTTAAGCTCCTGGCTAAATGTCTACAGCTATGCAACCTTAAATGGCAACCGCAACAGTACTATATTTTCATTTTAGGGAATTATCACTCAAACGGCAATATTAAGTCCACACAATCAGGCACCGAGAAAGTTATAACAGCTACAATCTGTTATACGCGGATTCTCAACACATGTTTATGTAGCAAAGATATCTTAGTTAAAGTGAACACATTTACAAATATTATTTCTCTACAAGAGTTGACATATTTTGTAAATATTGAATCTGCAATAGTACAAAAGTAAAGTCACTTGTTTTCAAGTTAGTCAAAGATACTTTGGAAATCCAGGCTTTTTTTTCTTTCAGAAAAGCACTTCGATAGTCAAAAAGTGAACAGGAAGGTTCTCCTTATTGTTAACTGACATACATTATACATATATTGACGTTTGAGTCTACTTTTTATATACTAAGGGTCTTTGGCATAATAGGCCTATTACATGTTTTATTCATGGAGGTCATAATTGGCAACGGTTGTAAAATAAAACATATTTTATTGAAAATTACCAGAGATGCAACATATTGAGAAAGATTTATTAGGAATAATAAGAAAATAAGAAAGATTAATATCTGAAATTAATATGACATACAGTATGGAAAAAGAAAGTTCTTATATAGAAATATCATAATACATTATTTCAATAAATAATTTGTATATTTATATCGCTTCTACGATTCATAATACTTGTTTTCCCTATTGTTTTTACGATTATTATATATGTTAATTTCTATTTTTCACCGATTTACAATCGGTTTTCTTCTTTTGTTTCTACAGTATACACAAATGATTGTGGTACAGTTTCAGTGGCAGAGCCTGCCATTGACGGGAAACGGGTGTTATTTAGGTTCGTACCTAAGGACCAGACTGGCATAAGTGAGGGAGCTGTTAAGTGGAAATACGCTTATAGCAAACACGAATATGAACCCTTCAATTCTACAAGTTACAAAATGATGGCTTATAATTCCTCGTTTACGTTGGATCTCGAGTGTATCAAAGATCACAATAAACTAAGGGAATATTCAGCGGTATACACCACTTCTACTTGGGGATGTCAAATGTCGTGGTTTAAACTAGCGATACTTGATGGTATGTGTTGAGAGACATATTAAAATATATAATATAACACAGGGAAATAGACCGGATCAAGAAAAAATACATAGTATGAACAGAAAACAGACAATGCTTTCGTTTCAACCGTGCTAATCGGTTTTATTTATTTTACTCATCATGTCAACGACATAACGATTAGCGTTGCCCTGATGGGTAGAATAATTGAAACCGGTTGGCACATTTAAAACCAATGTAGTGTATTGTTTCTGTTTTAATGTATGTGTTTGTGTTCGGGTGTATATATGTGTGTGTGTGTGTGTGTGTCTGTGCCTGTGTCTGCCTTTCTGTCTGTGCAAACGGTGCAAAACTAAACCTTTCTAAATTCATCTTAAATCTGAAGAAGACTGATATTTAAATGTCAAGGAAGGAACCATTATGATTGAAATCATACCGTTTCAGTCAATTATACAATGTGTTACTATGTGGAGTTAGAGCACAACTTAGAGTGGTATTTGAATGTAGGTGTATGCGTAGTTCTTTTATTTGTCACAAGTTACACACTGCATGTTAGCCTATGCGTAGGTTTTGTAATTGACACAACTAACATATTGAACAGCATGTAGCATGGACAAAGACAAATATAAATGCCAGATCAATTCATAATTTGATATCAGCCACTTCATGGGGCCTTGTTGGATGCGCATGGGATGAAATTAAGAACAGAACATATCTTGTTCGGATTGCGAAGAGGCGTACGCTGATTTGGATCTTTCTTGATTACACACAAACACACACACACACACACACGCACAACATAATCGTTTTTTATATTGATTTAGATTTTATTGAATAATTCAGTTATATTACGGCGGCAGGTTTACACCTATCCATGTGTTACACTAGCTCTCCGCACATCAGTCTTTCAAAGCCTCTGGCATTTTCTGCATAGACTATGAGCCAATGTGTTGAATAGGAAAGACGCTTGTCGCAATTACACTTGTCAAATGTTGGAAAAAGAATTGGTCGAACAAGGGTTCAAATTCACAAAGCCTGGATTAACAGCCCGATTCGTAACCGACTGAACTACCGCGATTCGGCTCAGTGAAGAACACATACGACATCGTAATGGCTTTATAGGTTATCTTCGTTTTCTGGTAGTAAAGGATTGCAATACGATTATCATAAATTTAATTGTTTAGCTCCCAGGGAATGTGGATTACTATACAGACAAAAACCCAAGACGATTCAAAATGCCGATGAAGTTGTTTTGGAGTACTACGCTCCTGACAGTGTCTTAGAGCATGACCAGTACATCAGGCATTTAAGGTAGGTGATTTACGACGCTTTCAACACTTTTCAGTTATATAACGGCGTTTCCTTTGTAAGTTGCAAGTACTGCTGGTCCATTTATCCTGACACCATCCAGTCAGTCGTAGACGTCTTTGGTATGACCCGGCTGGGGATCGAACCCGCGACCTCCCAGTCATCCGTAGCTACATGTATATGTGCATGCATATGCAGCTACGGCGAGATTGTGTGATTGTGCGTGCGTCATTTAATAATTATTATCTTATTTATTTATTGTTTTTGGTAAATGTTCAATTTTCTGTCATGAAAGTATATATACAAATTTACAAGTTTATTGAGAAATTAGTGAACAATATGCTCATGAGTATACAGTATTTACCTGTGTATATATTAACATAGGTAATACAACATGTACATGTGTATACTGTTTCTAAACAATATAGCCAGCGTGTGAACTAACTGTAATTGAAAGAAAGCATATATTTTTATTAATGAAAATGTAAGTTTTATACGAATTACAGTACCAACATAGGATACATATGCAATTTTGTCAAAGCGTGATATATGTTACATACTCAACTTGGTTCAACAGCCATATGTTATTCAGTTATAATCTGTTATTTTAGGCGGAAGAATTCAAAGGACTGTGATGACAATATTGGTTGCGACGTTGACGTAACATGGTTTGTGGAGGAGTATAGTGAATATAACTCTGTATATGTGTATCGGATACGCAACTTCACCGACGAGATGGACGGGAACTACACACTCCAGTGTACAAACAGGACACACGATAATAAGATCACAAATTATGTTAGACTTGTCATACCGGGTAAGATTTACATGGGCGGTGCTGCTGTAAAACCTACTATAATGTAATTTTTACACGTGTTGAAAATAAAATTGCTTGTGCATCCGTGCTTATGGATGAATTGTTTCAAGTCGTCTGCTGCAGAGGCGTCAGAAAGCTGCTATGTGTGGAAAAGTGTAAATAGATGAAAGCAATCGGGCCCAATTTTTGTTTAGAAAAGAAAAAGAAAAACCACATCTGGAATAATTAACGCTCCTCTGTAGGGACGTAAAACAACCAACAGTGTTGTAATTTTAGTTCGAGTCCAGTCTTGTGCTAGCGGTCACCTCTTGTTAACAGCCAACTTGTATTAAGCGACCACTTGATGATTAATCAGAACAAATATTTATTCTTAATTTGATTTGTATTAAGCAGCCACCTGTGTTCAGCAGCCAAATTAACAATCTCTATTGGGTGTTTCGGGTATTTATCCGTTTAACCATCTCACACCGGCATTTTCATCATGTCAAAGGGTAAAATATCTCATCATAATCAATTTCTTTCTTTGCTTCCACGTTTTCAACTCCATTTAGTAATTGCACTTTCATTTATAAATGTAGTTTTCTTTACTCCTTTTACATGTTGTAACACTTAAGATTACTTTTCACAGTTGCCCCCCAAATTCCCACCTTTCTCAATACTAAGGATATAGACGGTCATGAAAACTGCATAGTTGTGAAGGAATACAAGGATGCTACTGTACGGTGCGATGTTGAAGGTGGAACCTTTCCCGTGTATGTCAACATTTCTATCGTTGACGTTTTGGATATTAAGGAGTGCACCATTACTAAAAAGAACGTGACTTGTGAGTGGAGAGTGAAGTTATCCAAAGATTTCCATTTGCTCGGAATCCGGTGTGAAGTATCAAATGAAGCTACTGTACTACCGATTGCTACAACAGCAAAGTTTTATGTAGTAAGTAAGTATCGACTGATATAAACATAATAACATAATTGGTTAGTCATACTGCATGTTACGGCCGCTTGCTACATGTACATACACGGCGTTTTATTTAGTTAGTAAGTGTCGATTTAAACATTCTTTAAAATAGTAAGGTTATAATGTCAGCATGCTACGATTGCCTGCTGCTGAATCAACACGTTATGAAGTTTAAATTTACTTCATAATGGAATATGGTTATCAAACTTGGATGCTACGACCGCTTCATTACTTTGTATTGTAAGTATATACCAGTATGCACTTCATAAACCAGCACTTGTTGCAGCATTGATCATAGGAAGATTATTTGGACAAACTATGGTTCTATTCCTATGAAAGCTAAAATGTGTACTGCTTTAGTCTATTCATTCTAGTTTAAACACATTTATTTAGGACTTAGATTAGATTGTCCATATTTTGAAGTAACTTATATTATAATATCATATAACAATAACTATTCTTAACCTCAACTAGTTGTACCTCTAGAGGTGTTGGATACCTCCATTTCAATTAAGCAAGTGGTGTCATTCTATACTGTACCAAAGAGATAGGTTAACAAACAAACTCGTGTTTTATTAGTGTTTCGTTTATATAAACGCCTCAATATTTGTTCAGCGAACACGTCATTAATTACTCTAGAATTATATTCAGTTATAAATGCTATATTATCTATTGCTTAATTGGTTGCTATTCTGAATTTCAGTTCGACCAAGACATCTTTTTCTCCACAACTCAGACCAAAGGGAAGGCAGTGACATAAATATAGTGTGTGAATGTATGGGCGGCCAACCAACCCCAGAACTCAGCATGCTTGTGGACGACAAAGAAATAAATTCCACATACGTATCTATATATATAGGAAGTCCATGGCGGAGTATCAAACTGAATTATTTAAACAGAAACTGGAATGGGGCCTCCTTGAACTGCTGCATGCAACATTTATACTATGATGAACCAAAATGTACTGACAATAGATGGGTGTATTATCAGTGTAAGTACTAGTAAATGAGAGGCACTCTGCGAAGACCAACCGTAAGACGGTCGCATCTGGTCCTGTACTAGAGCAGGGCTTAGGAAACATGTGTTAATCAGTATTTTTCAACAAATGTAAAATAATACGCTAAGGTTGGTTTTTATATCAATTATTTGTTCACGTATTTATTATTTTGTTCGCAGTTTTCAACATTATTTCAGTTATATCACAGCGACAGTTCACTAAATCGTGACCCCTTGGTAAAAATAAACAGTACATGGCTAGTCAATGCGCCTTTCCTAAGAGCACTCCATAATGACAACAGCGCCGCGACAGGGGATCGAACTCGGGTCAAGTATTAATCAGCATACAGAGATATGGGCCTTCGGTGAGCGTTACAGGCTCATCACGACACCTTTCTTTTGTGAATTTAAACAACCATGTGGGTTTTCATGAAAGAAAAGATTATCTCACAGCGATGAGAATAAGTTCCATTCCTGACAGAGGAGAATGTTGCCATTAAGTAAATTAATACACTATAAAAACTGGAATATCTATTTATAACAATTTTAACAGTTTCACCTGAATCAATTGAAATCAACACGCTTACAACAGCAACATCCGATAGAAGGACTTTCACTCAGACTTTACAGTGTGCGGTTATAAATGCTTATCCAGCGTGCAACGTAAACTGGACGTATCCGATTATCCTTCAAGTTGTCATTGGTGCAAGAAACGAGACCAAACCGGCAGGACACGGAGGCTTTACCACCACCTCTACATTACAGTTTAATGGCACGAACATTATAAACAGTCAAGAGATATATTGTCAGGCCGTTTGTGATCTCTTTCGTTTGAGCTCAATGGCAAAGCATAATATACTTATTCCTTGTAAGTATTACTAAAGATTATTGACCTGACCCTGACCTGTGTATACAGGTGGATTGATACAGTATTGTGACGTAATTATT
Organism: Clinocardium nuttallii; assembly: GCA_031471495.1. NCBI lineage: Eukaryota > Metazoa > Mollusca > Bivalvia > Cardiida > Cardiidae > Clinocardium > Clinocardium nuttallii. The sequence continues at coordinate 3,383 of JAUELF010144296.1, read as the reverse complement.
TTATCATCCAAACTGGAATAAATTTCATGAATTGCAGCAGGTGTCTTTTCGTCAAATAAACACAAACTGTCTTTAAATTACACGTGTGTCTTTTAAATTTACATCTTTGCAGCAATGACGAAATCAGGTCAATATTGTAAGTAATAAATCTTTTTTATCTACACATACCATTTTAATAAGTCGCTCGTGGTCACATATTTGACGTTTAATTTGAGTATAAATAAAGACTGTTTGCATATAGCGAAAAAGACAAACTCCACAAGCCAAATTCCATTATAGGATCCTGGTCAGCCTCTGTGAAAACTGAGACTGATCTCGTTTTCACTTGTAGCAAAGTTCCCAATGTCAGTTTCTTTCCGATATTGTGATAGTTCTTTTATAATTAATTACAAATGTACAAACTTTATTATTCATTACATATGTGCCAATTGTTTCAGCTAATTCATCTTAAAACGAAATTTGGAATGTAGAAGATGTTTCGCTTTGATACTGCATATATAATCGATTACAAATAAACTATACATTTCAATTAATGCATCTTAAAACACAACTTTGAAATGAGGATACACTGTTATGATAACATAACAGTTACATGTATTTACATCGCATCTATCCTGGTGTGAAACCGCCGTTGATACAATTGTGGCCATACCTCTTTTTTTCATTACAGATGCGCCAATTATTTCAACGAATGAGCAATTTTAAATGTAGAAGAAATTTCGCAGTGCTATTGTATTCATGCATATAATCAATTACATGTGATCAAACATTTCAATTAAAATCACAATTTTATAATTGAGGGGAGGGACACAGTTGTGATAACATGTAACAGTTACAGTTATAATCTTACAACGAACTTAACTTGGTGTTAACCGCCAACAATACAATGGAGGCCATTAACATGCATTTATTTTCATAACAGATGCGCCAATTATTACAATGAATGCATCTAAAGACACAATCTGGAATGTTGGAGACACTGTCATGATAACATGTTACGCTGACAGTTTTCCTTTAGCGAACTTATCCTGGTTGGACACCAACAACAACACAATTGCGACCGCAAAATGTGGCGATAATGCAATATGTATGGAGATACATAACGTACAGATGACGGATGCTGGTATTTATACGTGTATGGCCGAAACTGTAGTATTCGATACTGAGGTTCAAACGATGGAACTCGCTATTAATTCTACAAGAAGTAAGATAATTTAATCGTTATGTGTAGGTTTCAAAACATTATGACTCAACAATTAACTTAAGTACGACACCGTTTTGCTAATTTTCAGTTTCAAATGCTTCCGAGAAAATTTTGAAATCATTGCAAATATCATAGTTATAAGTACAGTCATGTAAAATGTGAATAAATGTCTAATGATTTATTTTCATGAAAGATGCAACCAAACAAGAACAAAATGAAGAGCAGATAACGCTTCCATGGATTATAGTTGGAATTGCTGCCACATTACAAATGGTAGTACTCGCAGTTATAAAAGCCGTTGTTATTGTAACAAAGCGAAGACAAAGAAAGCAAACGGAGAATGGTTCGTGATTGTTTGTTTCTTAATACTTTCCCGGACACAGACGTCTTACGGTACCTCTGAAGCAGGGGACAGTTATTTTACCTAAATATTCACGGATGGCTTTGAAAAACATTCGAGGCATATCGCTTTGACAAAATAAAGAACAAGTTGAATTGGGAAGTGCATACAAAAACGAAAACGGTTACTGATGCTCGACTCATAGTAATTCGTTTGAGACGAAGAAACCGCGTCCGGCAACTCGAGTGCACCGAACATAATATATCGATGTTGTAGTAGCTTAAATACATCTTATTTGCATATCGGATCTATGAATGTTCCTGTACATGTTTTTTACATGTACCTTTTAAAAATTGCGTTATTTAAATCCAACATACATTTCAGCAACTGAAAGCGTGTCTATGGACGTCTTGAGTCAATATAGCAATCTATGCCGTGAGAATATCGGGTAAGATTACAGTATTTTTAAATTTTCATGAATTTTCAAAATTTTGGTAATGCACAAATCGATATGAGTTATTAGTTTATCGTAAAGTACTTAATTCGTTATGAATTTTTAGTTTTATTACTGCTGAATTCGATATGTGACAAATGAATTGTTAGTTTCATTACTGCTCAATTCGATATGTGTCAAATGAATTTTTGGTTTTATTACTGTTTGATTGGTTAACTCAAGATCTAGAATGTTCAGATATTACTCGGATCAGCTTGTTAGAAGCTGTCAACTTGATTTAATTCTGATAATATCGAGCAGATGTGCAGCTGGTCTGACAACTTTTAATGCTCACACATTACATCGTGTCTATTTTTTGCAAAAACATGCTCAAAAACTAATTCGGTAGTGAAAAAGATTCCTGGTGAGTTTCACTTACAAATAGTTCCCAAGCGAACGTTTGAATAAATACGACGAAATTGACGCGATGTCATGAACTGTTCAGATAGTCCAAACATGGCAGCTTTAATATTCAGTAATTCGTTTACACAGAGAGCTAACAGTGATTTAAACATATGATGATAATATTTACAAATGCTCAGCTTTTCAATTAGGGAAATCCAAACATAAACAGAAAACGTACGTGTATAATGAAGACTCGGGCAAGTCTGTGCATCCACACAGTGTCGCGAGTCTTCACTGTCTGCTAACTGTTTTTTTACAGGTCAGACATTGGTACCTATGAAAGCTTACAAGGTATGTACTTGTTTTTAACACATGGCTTTGATTTAAGACCGTGCTTCTCCGGCCCGATGCCCAATCGTGCAGTTATGGTGGACTGCTATTATTCCTAGCCTAGTACTTGTTTATTTACTTATGTTCATGATTCAGTAAACTGTCGAAGTGATACAACTGAAATTATGTTGAAAAGGGCATAAGAAGAATAACACAAGTGACGAGGAAGGTTATTGAGAGATAATAGTGGAATACAGGGATGACAAATGTCTATTTTTATGTAAGACTTAGATATTTAATATAAGTCTTGCATACATATACAAACCTGTAACAGACAACTTTGAAAACATCTAGTCAAAAACATGGACAATCTCTATAAATGAAACTAATACTGAAACAAAGTTAAATCATTGCGACAAAGAAGAAATAGTTTCGAAGCAAACTGGTCAGAATATACATAGCAGATCTGGATCGGCATACAACGATACACATGGTGGAACATTATTTCAAATAGAAGTAGAGCCAAGTACTTGGACAATGCACATTTACCTAGTCATGTACTGGTTTGTTTACCCAGGTATCATGATTAAGTGAACTGTCGCAGTAAGATAACTGAAATTATGTTGACAACTATAAACCATAATACAAAATATCAAATATAGTAAATACAT
>JAUELF010144186.1:0-15025 GCA_031471495.1 Clinocardium nuttallii | reverse complement strand
TTCATTTTCGGACTGAGAAGCGACCTTAAAACGGGAAGCTGGAATTTTATCAAATCTGGAAATTCCAAAAGGTTCTAAACATAGCTTGTGAGACTGGTATTCGATTGTGCTTAAATCTCAATATTATAAACGCTTTATTTTGTAGTTGTTGCATCATATGAATACCATCGTCACTACTGTGCCATTGGTGCTTTGATTCTTCCCCGTATTAGTAGTCCCAGATTGATCAAACTGTTTTCAAAATCTGTAGCTGCAGATTTATTATCTGCAACAGATCATGACTTTGATAAAAAAATATTGAATATATATTTATAAAAGTGACAAGTTTGTTGTTGAAAGGAGTTTAGAACTAAAATTGTAGCAAAAGGTGCAATTGTGTATTATGATCAATTTCTCCTATTTTAACAATGTTTTTAAAAGTCTTCTGATGCAGATGCTTTGAAATGTGTCTGCATTAGTTGGAAAAGGTTACCTCAAACTCTGTATTGTTGTATACATTTATTATTAATTATACTAACACCTAAATTAATTTTAAGATTTTTATTGAGATAAGACTGACAACTGACAAAGAGTAAAAAACACAAAAAACTCTGTAATGACGCAATAACCCTTTTCCTCATTATTAAACAGTGATCTGCAGCAGGCAACTTTGAAAGCATTTGAGGAAAATTTAGGAAAGTCTGAATGAATGTATAATTATCAAATAGCCTCAGTTGATTCCTTTTTGGCAAAAGTAGAAATTGTTATAATGAGCACCTTTTGCTTAAAAGTTTTCAAAATAGGTCTGGCAGGAGTCTACCTAAGTAAACATTTCCATTACAAAGGGAAATAGTGTAAAAGTTGAGTGCTAATGAGCTGAGATTGTATGCGTGATAATGCAGACAATTGACAATCAACAGAAGCGGAAAATACACAAAACATCTCTTTTGTTTTTACGCCCTTTTGCTTGTTATACAATCTGTAGGCTCAGTGTTTGGTTAAACCATTTCCTTTTCCACATGCAGACGAGTTTTGACATGTCTGCAGCAGACGACTTTTGAAAACATTCTAAATACACACAAGTTCATTTAGAAATATCCTTATTTTATTACAAATCCTTTTCCAACAATGTCTTAAACTTTACATAAAATTTAAATGATTCTCTTGATTGTGAAGTTATATGACTCCCTACTTGTTGTCGGATGTCTCCGAAGCAGATGTTTGGGATCTAAGGATAAACCTTTCCCAAATGTAGAAGCATTTAGAAGCCTCTCTGTCAGCAGTCACTTTTGGAAAACACTTAACCCTTTCCCTATACGACATATCTGCAGCAGACAACTTTGAACATATTTTGTCAAAAAAAAGACAATTTAATGGATTTATATATAACCTATTACTTAAAATGGAAAAAATAGTGGTATAAGTCGAAATTGCTCATATTGAGCAATTTCTTCTTTTGTCACTATGTTTTCAAAAAGCCGTCTGCTGCAGATCGAGGCGTCAGAAAGCATCTATATCAGGAGAAGGGTTTTGATGAGCCATTTCCCCTTTTGGCTTAATATTTTGAACTCCTTTTAAAAGTCATCTGCTTCAGATTTGTCGTGCCGAACCCCAGTAGCTCAGTCGGTATCGACGCTGGCTGTCAATGCAGGGGTTGTCAGTTTGAATCCCGGCTCGGCCAACTTTCTTTCTTTTCTTTTGACAAAAGTCAAATTGTGACATGCGTCATTCGTCTTCCACCAATTGGCTCTGCATGTCTATGTGGAAAAGCAGCCAGTTGCTTGGCAATATTGCTGTTAGGAGTACTGGTGTGAGAAGACCAGGAAACATATTAGTAGATGAACTGCCGCTGCCGTGATATGACTGAGAAAACAGCATTAAACCCTAATCAATCAATCAATCAGATTGATTATATGAGCAAAAGGGTTAACCCTCTCCCATATATAGACGCTTTCTGACGCCTCTGCAGTAGAATACTTTTTAAAACATTGTGGCAAAAGAAGAAATTGCTCAAAAATCTTCTCTTTTTGCCACATTGTCTTCAACTTCATTCAATACATTCTAGTAACTACTTCCATTCCTATAAGAGAGTTACAATATTTTCAAAGTTGTCTTCTCGGAATTTGTTGTATGAGGAAAAGGATTAAAGAATGGGGGTAGGGGAAATCATGTATTTGTAATAAAAACAGCTTGTCACTTGTACTCTGATGAAGTTACAATAATAACATCATTCATTGTAGTCCGAATTTAACCCTTAACCTGATGCAGACGACTTTTGACGCCTTTGCAGAGCCCAAATTTCAAAAATAATGTTTTGTTAGCTGAACAATTTATCATATATCTCTAAATATTCTCTCAATTAACAACAAATCTAAACTAAAATTGAACTTAATTTCCCTTGAAGTTTTCAAAACATTAAAAAACTAAACACATCATACAGCCTGTTATGCGTTTGATTGGACATATAGGATACATCCTCTAGTCCAGAAATAGGCCCCTTTTGTTAGTAAACACTTCCTCACTTACAGACGCATTTTGACGCATCTGCAGCAGTTGACTTTCGAAAACATAGTGGCAAAAGTAAAAATTGCTGTTTTTCCCTTTGCCACAATATTTTTAACTCTATTCGATAATAATATTTCTATTTGTCAAAATGTTAATAAAGTTGTCTCTGCAGATTTGTTGGATGTGGGAAAGTGTTCAAATGTTGTATGTAGTATAACTTTTACAAAATTAAAAGGTCAACATGTTTTCAGGTTGACCTGGCCTTGTCATAATGATGATATTGTAATAAAATCAACATGCCAATAAACCCTCTTCCTCATACAACAATTCTGAAACTACTCTTTAAAACATTTTGACAAAGAAATAAAAATCTCTTTGAATTAAATTAAATTAATGGGTTGGGTTAAAAATAAGCACATTGTGACAAAAGTAGAACTTGCTCATTTTATTAATGTTTTTGAAAGTTTTCTCCAATCAAATGTGTAAAAATGTGTCTGTATGTGGGAAAGGTTGATGTATCTGAATGCTATTTGGATGAAGTAACAATGAGTTTAGATTTAACCTTTTCCCACATACAGATGCATTCTTGCACCTCTGCAGTACATTATGTATCTAACTTTGAAAACATTATGGCAAAAGAAGAAATTGCTCATAATAATTAAGCAATTCCTCTGTTTGCCACAATGTTTTACATTTTAATAGTTATAATTAATTTGTAGAGATTTTAATTTTATTTTGTCTGGATGTTTTCAAAGTTGTCTGATGCAGAATGGTTGTATGTGGGAAGGGGTTTAGTAGATGAAAGTTATCTGACTGGAGAACTTAATAAATTGCTACACATTTGGTCCTTCCTGTCACATTCAAGTTTCTGTACATCCCTCATCCTGATACAGATGACTTTTGATGCCCTTGTAGCAGACAAAACCTTAGAAAACATTGTGGGAAAAGGTTAACCCTTTCCCACATACAGAAATATGCATCTGCAGCAGACAATTTTTTAATAGATTTGTTGTAACATATAAGAAGGCAAAAGGAGAAATTGCTCATGATGATCAATTTCTCCTTTTGCCTTAAATGTTTACAACTGCACTCAATAATTGTTCTTTCATTTATAGAGAGTTTCCATACATGTTACCATTATAAGTCATCTGCATGCTGCAGATTTATCATATGTGGTTGATGTAAGAAACCACTCTGCCTTGTTCATAATATGTACAAATCAATAAAAGGCAACTCATTTCAAACCCAGGATGTTTCTTAAATGATCAATGTTCCAGTAAGTTGTATTCTATTGACAAAACTTTTGTGTATAGCTAATATTTAGTTGTACAGGGAAACCAATAAAACACAAATAACTCGACAATATTAAATTGAGAAACTTAACTGAAATTCTGCACAGTGATTTGAATCCACTTCACACAATATGGGCTTCATACAATATGGGCTTCACACAATATGGGCTTCATACAATATGGTTGTAACTGCATATTATAGTATATATATGAGCTGAACTTCCACGAGAAAACCAATATTATGGACTTTACGTAAATTGTGTCGACCCAGATCAGCTTGCTCAGTTCGGTTAGGCTTATATGGACTGACACCTAAAGCCCTGTCTCAGGGGGATAGAGGTATAGTCTATCAGTAATGATTCGTGAAACAGAAAATCCACAGGAGTCAAAAAGTGTCTGTCTTGGTTGGCATGCACAGCATTTTTAGGCTGATCAGGGTCTATACTTTATGCAGAATCCACAATGTTGGTTTTCTCGTGGAACGGGTCATATGTATATGTAGTTACAACCATTTTGCATGTAACTACCACATTAAAATGACCAATGCATTTAATACTGACACATTGTTGAAAGCGGCGTAACACATCAAACAATCAATCAATCAACTTCCAAGTTATGGCAAATCCACTGTATATAGTGTTACTGGCATAAAATTTAACTGAGCACAGTGAGTGAGATAAAATCTGCATCAGATGACATACAAACATTCACAGGAAAAATATGGAAAATAAATGAAAGGATAATTATTATTTCTTATATATTGTAAATATTTAGATTAAAGGAATAGACATATTACTTAATTATAGGGATGGAATTGTTGGTAATGATATTACAAACAATGCAGAGTAATAGAATATTCTAAAGCATAAATTATAGCTTAATCATCAATAATGTACAAGAAATGATGAACCTTAGAAGTATGAGGACTTGTGTTGAATTGTTTAAATTGTCTACATCTGGTTCGTATTGTAGCCTGGAGTTGCCTGGGGAATGTTATGTGTGGAGTATGGGTTTGGAATTCCGGGGAAAAGACATGTCAACGGGTCCGGTCGCAGTGATGCAGTATTTAAAACGATGTTGAATTCAAAGCAAATATCAATCAAATGCTCACCAGGAATTCATGGTGTGACATGTGATTACGTCACACTATAAACAGATTCTAGTACTGCTATGACTTGACCTTTCCAACAAACAATTAACAAATCTGCAGCAGACGAACTTTGAAAACATCTATTTTAAAAGATGTTTTGAGCAATTTGCCTCAATTTATTTATTATCTTTAACCCTTTCCCTCATACGACAATTCTGCAGCAGACGACTTTGAACATATTTTGTCAAAAAATAGAAAATCTCTATAATTGAATGATCAATAACCTTAAGCTATGACTAAAAGTTGAAAACATTGTGGCAAAAGGGGAAATTGTACATTTTTTGCAATTTCTTCCTTTGTCACTATGTTTTCAAAAAGCTGTCTGCTTCAGAGGCGTCAGAAAGCGTCTATACGAGGGAAAGGGTTAACAGGCTTTTCACGGTTGCTGAGGCGTCAGGAAAGCATTTATATGAGGGAAATTGTTAAATTTTCCTCTGTGTTGCTGAGGTCTGTTGGGATAGCAGCATAACAATGGATGTGTTAATGGACTTTAATGTTCAACTTCAACTACTCCGGCTGCGGCCTATAGAGGTGGATTCCTGATTGAATGACTGTATCACTTGATATGGTTTTCTCAGTATTTTTAAGCATTGTCCATGCAGTGCTGTTAAAAGTCATCTATTTATGAGGGATTAACAACTTTTAAAAACACATACAATAAAAATAGATAACCCTGTTCCATATGCAGACACGTTTTGAAGCATCGCTATCATTATGTAGCAGACAATCTAAATTGAGAACATTGCGGCAAAAGGAGAAATTGTTCATAAAGAGCAATTTCTCTTTCTGCCACAATATTCAATAATTATCCCTTTCCGTCATTATGACAATTCTGAAGCAGACGACTTTGAACACATATTGTCAAATAAATAGAAAATCTCCATATATGAATGTTTAACCTATGACTAAAAGTGGATAACATTGTGGCAAAAGGAGAAATTGATCGCTTTGAGCAATTTCTTCTTTTGTCACTATGTTTTCAAAAAGACGTCTGCTACAGACATGCAGAGACGTCAGAAAGCGTCTTTATAAGGGAGAGGGTTAAACTTTCATTTATAGATTATTATACTTTCCATAAGTTTGCATATATGTTCTCAAAGTTGTCAGCTGCAGATTTGCTGTATGTGGGAAAGGGTTAACATCAGATTGTGTCTCTTTGTGAGAAGGGGTAAAGGAATGGAACAGCTCTTTGTGTTTCATACAATAAAATCTAATAGAATATTTATGAAGTTAGCATGAAATGTGAAAGATATAGAAAACCTCAGATAGCTAGTAACTTATTCACTGTATTGATTCCTGCACAGTGAGACCATATCGTTCAATTCCTGTCTCTGACCAGTGCAATCTGAATTATCTTCACCTAAACTCATAACCTGCACAGTGAGACCATATCGTTCCATTCCTGTCTCTGACCAACCAGTGCAATCTGAATTATCTTCACCTAAACTCATTACCTGCACAGTGAAACCAAATCGTTCCATTCCTGTCTCTGACCAGTGCAATCTGAATTCTTCTTCACCTAAACTCATTACCTGCACAGTGAGACCATATCATTCCATTCCTGTCTCTGACCAGTGCAATCTGAATACTTCTTCACCTAAACTCATAACCTGCACAGTGAGACCATATCGTTCAATTCCTGTCTCTGACCAGTGCAATCTAAATTCTTCTTCACCTAAACTCATAACCTGCACAGTGAGACCATATCATTCAATTCCTGTCTCTGACCAGTGTAATCTAAATTCTTCATCACCTTAACCCATTACCTGCACTGTGAGACCATATTGTTCCATTCCTGTATCTCAGACCAGTGCAATCTAAATTCTTCTGCACCTAAACTCATTAAGCATTTTGCCTGACTGGATGGTAATTTGAACTAACCCAGGAAATGCCGTGATTCTAAAAATCATGTTGAGTAATTTCTCCTTTTGCCACAATAAATGTTTAAATGTTGTCAGATGCGTTAAAGTACGTCTATAAGTTCGAAAGGGTTAATTTAATTTGAGTGATGCTTCATTATGAGTAATTTCTCATTTTGTCTCGAGGTTTTCCAATGTCAAGGTCTAGAAAATTTATGGAAAATGTTTTATCATCTTTAGCAATTTCCCCTTAACTTCAAACAATGTTTTTTTCAGCATAGTTATGGTTTTAACAGGTCACATCATGCAGAAAAAATTATATGATAAAGGTTTTCTTTTATTAACTTGATGAAAACTGGAGCCATTGTTCTTCTTTTTTTCTGTCTGAATGGTTACACCCTGTCTTTCTGTTGAAGCAGTTTTTATTATTATGAGAATATAACATTATGTAATTTTATATTAAACTTCAGGTTTTATGCACTTGAAACCCTTTCCATTGAAAATATTATATAATCTTTTCTCCAATTAAATTTTCAGCTATTGCTTAACCCTTTCTTGCATGCAGAAATGCAATTTTAGCTAATATACAGCAGACCATAATTCTATATTAACTCGTCAGTTCTTTGAAGAAGAAAAAAGTCCAAAAATATTATAATACACTTCAGGCGTTAACTTAATTTAACCTTATGTCATAATTAAAAAACCTTTGAACTTTTTCAAATTAAACTTGGTACACTCATCTCATGTTCCTAGGAACAGTATGCATGTCTGTACAAAGTCACATAACTCTTATTATTCAGTAATGCCTCTTTTTTAACTTAGAAAAAAGCAGACAAGCGTTGGCGCTCGCTTGTCACTCTCTTATATATAGAGAATTTTTTTGTCCAGATGCTTTCAAAGTGGTCTGCTGCAGTTGTGTTGTATGTTGGACAGAGTTCAGTAACATTTCCACCAATCAATCACCCGCAACCGTTTCCCAGACGCAATGTGACACACGTTTTATCAGACGACTTCAAAACACTGACGGCAAATGGTCCTCCTTTTGTCACAATGTTTAAACTTCATTAAAAAATTATACTTTCATGCATAGAGATTTTACATATTTTTTTCTGAATGTTGTTTTCAAAGTTGTCTGCAAACTTGTTGTCTGTGGGAAAGTGTTAGATATTGATTATATCTGATGACTTCACGGCCAATGACTTTTGAAAACATTGTGGATATATCACCTGCACTGTAACACCTGCATAAACCATGGATAACTTAGGATCAGTGTTAAGCCTTTCCCTCATGTGACAATTCTGCAGCAGATGACTTTAACATATTTTGTCAAAAAATGGAAAATCTCTTTAATTGAATGGATCCTATGACTAAAAGTGGAAAACATTGTGTCAAAAGGAGAAATTGCACATCTTGTGCAATTTCTTCTTTAGTCACTGTTTTCAAAAAGCCGTCTGCTGCAGAGGCGTCAGAAAGCGTCTATATGAGGGAAAGGCCTAGGTAATCTGTTCACCTAACACAAGTCGTCTGCTTTTCAAACATCAGAGGAAAAACAAGTGACTAGTTGAAAACATAGTGGGAAAAGAAGACATTGCTTGTTTGGAGTATGTTATTTATTTTGAATGAAATTTTATCCACATTGTATTCTTAGAATTTGAGGTCAATACCAGACAATGACAATGCATGTTTCGCTATTCCAGAGTGCGAGATCATGGAGTGTATATCATATTCTAGATTCGTCATTAGACCACCAAACCCTATATTGTTGGTACTCAAAATAATCGTTTTAATAAGACAATTCTTTCCGGTACAACATAATAGGATTTCAATGAGTAAATAGAGGATATTTCATGAGTGTTTATTTATTATCACTTTTATTTAACAAGTTAAGTAAGATCAGATGATATGCCGCGAAGGTCATACTAAACTTAGTTAACAAGTTTATTAAAAGTGATAAAAAATAAACACAATGAGATATTCTATTTATCACATTAAGTGACAATTTGAGGCGTATTTTAAAAAAATTGTACTTAAAGTTGACCATATTTCTCATAAAGTTTGCCAGTTTTGGCACCAAAGTGTCTAACATCATGACATCAAAATTCTGAAGTGATGTTGTTTTCATAGTTTGGTTTCCTCTTTGCTATAGAGACTTGAGAGTAAAACTGGAAACCAAACTAGTAGTGTCATATGATATTATGTAATGGGATTTTGACACTCTCAGAGAGGGTTTTATGTGATAACAAGAAAGAAAATAGTCCATGAAACATCAGTTTACTCCTCTATATCTATTGATTCATTGATTGATTAGGGTTTAACGCTGTTTTCAACAGTTTTTCAGTCATATCACATCAACCAGTTCACCTACTCATGCGTTTGCCTGGTTTTCTCACACCAGTATTCCACACAACTGGCTACTTTTCCACATAGACTTAGCCCATTGATGAAAGACAAATGACACATATCACATTGACTTTTGTCAACTGTCGGAAAGAAAGTTGGCCGAGCCGGGATTTGAACTCACAACCCCTGGGTTGACAGCGCGCGTCGCTACCAACTGAGCTACCCGGGCTTGGCAAAAAAAAACCCACCTATTTTGAGGGTACTCAAAAAATCCGTCTCACTGATAAGATTCTTTAGAGTACCCACAACATAGGTTTTGGAGCTCTAATAAAGATTCTAGAAATGCAAAACGGCCCCTCTACCAAGAGCTTTGAACATAAAATATTACCAAGATCATAAGCCATGAAATCAGTTGAGTAACATTTTGCTCCAAAACTGATATTTGTGTCATTATGTGTGTTTCCTCCAAACACAAACATCTGGTTCCCATACAGCACAGCAGAATGAAGGTAACGTGGGGAACCACTCCTTGCAAGGATTCTCCTACAGAAAGAAAATAAAACAATTATTGAGTTTTTTTCTTGTAAGATTCTTCATGCATGTGTGTCCTCTGTTTGATCCTTTCCCTCATATAGATGCTTTCTGGCCCCTCTGCAGCAGACAGCTTTTTGAAAACATGGCAACAAAAGAAGAAATTGCTCAGAAATAGCAATTTCTCCTCTTGTCGCTATGTTTTCAACTCTGTTTAATTATTGTACCTTCATTTAAGGGAGTTTCCAATTATTTGGGGGTATGTTTTGAAAGTCGTCTGCTGCAGATTGTTTGTATGTGGGGAAGGGATAGAACCAATATTGACACACCTGTAGCAGAGAACTTTTGAAAACTTTGAAAATTAAACTTTCTTAAAAAAAAAAATATTTTCATTGCACTTAATAATTCCATATTGTTTTCTTCAATACAATCCTTTTAGAAAAATCTATAAATATGGCATATTAGGAAAAGGATTTAATTCTTTCCAACATAGAACGAAATCTGCAGCAGACGACGAAAAACCTCAAGGCAAGGTATGGGAACTCTAGAAATGAAAGAATAATCATTGAATAAAGCTAAAAAACATGAACGTGATCATTATAAAAACTATTTCTCTTTTTGCCACACTGTTTTCAAACATCATCTGCTGCAAAAAGCTTTAAAATGCTTCTGCTTATGGATAAATGTTAAGTTCCATAGAGCTGTGACAGCTGGTATAGAAAATCTAATATTTCTACATAAATTAACTTGTTTTCCAATCATTAACCGGATCTGTCTAAACCCTGTCCATGTGTCCAGCCTCTTGCAGTCAGAAGAAGTTCTCTTGAGGATTACTTTTTATACAAATTTGATTTGCTTGCCCCTACACAAACTTTAAAATCATCTTGTAAAAAGGTGAAATTACTCAAAATGTGAGCAAGCTTTCCCTTTTTCCTACCATAATTTTTCAACTATATCAAAACTACAGTAACATTTAATTCTTTTGATCAGATGCTGTCTCTATGTTGATGACTCAAATACTTAAAAGTTCAGATTAATTGTGTTGAAACTTCAAGAACATCCAAGTCATTTCATATAATGTCCAGCCATGAACACTCAGTTTGTAACCATGAGGGCTATCAATCTCCAGGGGTTGTTTCCCTTTCCCACATACAATAAATCTTCAGCAGACGACTTTGAAAACATCTGGGCAAAAACACAGAAAATCCCTTTAAATGATAGAACAGCAATTGAATAGAGTTGAAAACATGTTTCAAAAAGTGGTCTGCTGCAGTGGCGTCTATATGAGGGAAAGAGTTAACCAAATAACCATTTTTAACCCTTTCCCACATGAAGATGCATTTTGTCGCATCTGAAGCAGAAGACTTTTGAAATCATTGTAGCGAAATGAGCAATTTCTCCTTTTGCCACAATGTTTTCAACTTTATTCAATAATAGTTCTTTCATTTATAGACGGCTCTTTGTATTTTTGTTTTAATGTTTTCAATGTTGTCTGCTGCAGATTTGTTGTAATTGGGAAAGAGATAATATATCTGCAGCAAATTGCTATCACATACATTTTCATTTATAGATATTTTCCATATTTTACCTACATCAGGTTTCAAAGTCTACTACTGCAGATTAATGTTGTATGTTGGAAAGGATCAATACAAATACAAATATAATCTGCAGTCAGACGTCTTTGAAAACATCTTGGTGAAAATGTATTTATTGCCTTTCACATAAAACATATCTGGAGCAGATGACTGAAAATTCAAATGTCAATTCAACACAGGGCCATGATGGCCCTAGATCGCTCACCTGATTTTTTCCCCCCACTTTAGCAATATAAGCCCCGCCCCATGGCGGCCATAGTTTACAACCAATCAACTTAGCTTGAAGGAATCTGATAGAGGGACCCAAGGAACATTTCTAAAAAAAATATTTGAAAATCGGCCTGACACTTTCAGGACAAGATTTTTTAAGTTTTCACCTTAGCGATATAAGGCAAAATAGCCCCGACCCCCATGGCAGCCACAGGGCTGTGGCGGCCATGTTTTTCAACCAATCAGCATGACTTGAAGAGAGTCACCCTAGGAACATTTCTACAAAATTATTTGAAAATTGGCCTTACACTTTCGGAGAAGAAGATTTTTTAAGTTAATTTGTCACTATAGCCATATAAAGTTTTTTCAATTCATTGCCATGTAAACCATTGAGGTCATTGAGAGGATGCTTTCTGTGAAGTTTAATTTTAATTGACCCACTGGTTACTGAGGAGAAGATGTTGACGCACGCCGGACGCTGGAAAAAGGCGATCACAATAACTCACCTTGAGCTAGAAATAGTAGAAAATCTCCAAAATAAGAGTTAACTTTTTATATAGTGTTTAATGCAATATAACAAGGAAGAAAATACTCCTGATGAGCCATTCCTTCCTTTCCCACAAAGTTTTCAAAATTTGTAATGTGATACGTATATCACTGTTACTGAACACTTATTCATGATCCCTAGCTAAACAAACCACTACTAGGCTAGGAAATGTTCCTTGCCCATTAGGACAGTCTCAACCCATGACTGCTGCATGTGGGGATTGAACCTAGGACACCAAGTTTTGAGTTCCCAACTCTTACAACTCCGCCACTGTGGATTCTTGTTGATATCTGCTTTGTTAAAAGCTGTAATAAAACAAACAACTTGTAAAAATATTTAGATATTTTGGTGTAAATTTTGAATACATATTGTGGGAAAAAAACAAAAGCTAATTTTGAGCTATTTTTTCCATTTCAAAAATGTATTGACCCTATCCCTCATACGACAATTCTGCAGCAGACGACTTTGGACATATTTTGTCAAAACAAAGAAAATCTCATGTTTTGAGCAATTTCTTCTTATGTCACTATGATTTAAAAAAGCCGTCGGCTGCTATTGCGTCAAAATGCGTCTGCAGGTGGGAAAAGGTTAAAAGCTGTAATAAAACAAACTTGTAAAAACATTTAGATATTTTGTTGTAAATTGTGAATACATTGTGGGGAAAAAACAATAGCTTACTTTGAGCTATTTTTATCATTTCAAAAATGATTAACCCTATCCTGCATACTTTGAACATATATTGTCAAAACATAGAAAATTTCTATAATTGAATGGAGAAATTGCACGTTTTGAGCAATTTCTTCTTTTGTCACTATGTTTTCAAAAAGCCGTCTGCAGCTAGAGGCGTTAGAAAGCGTCTATTGCCACAATGTTAAATTTCAGCTCTATTCAATTATTTTACTTTCATCTACAGAGATTTTTCATATTCATGCATCAATGTTTTCAAAGTCGTCTGCTGCAGATTTGTTGTATGTGGGAAAGGGTTAGAAAGCCAATCTGCCTTATTGTGTCTGTTACAGATTTAAGATATTAAATACTTATAACTAGTACGGTTCCTGTAGTTGTTCACTCTCATCCTTTTATTTTATTATCCAGATTGAAGAAAAGTTATAAAATGAAGGAAATTTTAACAGATGAGAAATTCCTTGATAAAAATTGTCATACATGGCTAATCAAAGTGAACACAGAATTCCGAAGTCATTTCTTGGGGGGAAATTTCTCTTTTATCTTTACTATGGCAATTAAATATTACCTTTATGTAGACGCGTTTTGACATTTGTCTACCATATCAGGCTTTCATGAACGGTTAAAGCTTTCCCACATACAACACATCTGCAGCAGACGGCTTTGAAAACGTTACGGCAAAAATGATTGAAACTTTTATCTTTTAATAAATGGAAGTATGAATAGAGTTGGCATTTCTTCTTTTATGTACCACAATGTTTTATCCCTTTCCCTCATATGACAATTCTGCAGCAGACAACTTTGAAAACAGGCAAAAATGATTGAAACTTTTAACTTTTAATAAATGGAAGTATTACTATTGAATTGAGTTGAAAACATTGTGACATAAGGAGAAATTGCTCATTATGAACAATGACTTCTTTTATGTACCACAATGTTTTAAATTGTCATCAGCTGCAGAGGCATCAGACAGCATCTATAAATGACATTTGGTTGAATAGGTTAACCCTTCCCCCCATGCAGATACACAGGCACATAAGACCATCAACTGATTGATTGTAGTTTAAAACCATTTTACACAGTATTTCTGTTATATCATGGAGGCCAGTTCACTTATGCATGTGCCAAGCCCTGGTAGCTGAGTCGGTAGCGACACAGGTTGTGACTGCTAACTTTCTTTCAAACGTTTGACAAAAGTTTATGTGACATGCGTCATTTGTCTTTCACCAATGGGCTTAGTCTACGTGGAAAAGCAGCTGGTTGCTTGGAAAGATTGTTGTGAGAAAACCAGGAAACACATGAGTAGATGAACTGGTCGCCGTTATATGACTGAAAAAAATGTTTAAAACGGCGTTAAACCCAAATCAATTAATCACTTATGCATGTGTGCTAAGTTCACACACATGTATTCTTCTGGTAATATCCACTTTCCCCCATAGACTGTTAAAATCATTGATGTTTGGTGAAAGATGGTATGGATGCTAGTAACATTGACTTTTGTCAATCATTGAAATGTAGGAATTGCTGAGCCTCCAGACGACTGAAAATATCGCTGCAAATGATAATTGAGTAGAGTTGAAAACATGGTGCAAACGAAGGAATTGTTAATCAAGAGCAATTTCTGCTTTTGTCACTGTGTTTACAAAAGTTGTCTGTTGCAACAGCCTCAAAATGGGCCTGCATTGAGAAAAGGTTTAACCCTTTCCCTCATATAGACGCTTTTTGACACCTCTGCAGCAGACAACTTTTGAAATAATTGTGGCAAAAGGAGAAATTGCAATTTCTCCATTTGTCACAATGATTTCAGCCCTATTCAATAATCATACTATCATTTGTTGAGATTTTCTATATTTTTAACTTGATAATTTCAAAGTGGTCTGCTGCAGATTTATTGTTTGATTTCTATGCCCCTGCAGCACCTAACACTAAACACAATGTGTTCTACTCTATCTAAATACAAGACATTTGACAAAATAGCTAAAAGATTTTAAAGACATATTATAAAACTGTTCAGTTTTATTGTCATTGAAATACATTACAAGGTCTGAGTTAACCATTTCCCACATACAGACTCTTTCTGCACCTGCAGCAGACGATATTTAAAAACATTATGGCAAAAGGAAAATCGTGCAATTTCTTGTTTTGACACAAGGTTTTTGTGGCGATTGGTTTGACAATCGTCACAATGCTAACAAAAACAACAACAATGAAACAAAATTTATATAGTCAGTTTTGAACAGTCGGTTGGATATTTCGGCAAAACCAATTTATTCACTTCCGTTAAACCGTCAAATATATATATAGTTCCATCAGTGATGTAGGGACACGATTAA